>LPNX011092614.1:82534-112217 GCA_001517045.1 Pseudotsuga menziesii | reverse complement strand
ATATATATATATATATATATATATATATATATAATTTCCAAAATCATAAAAATCAAATTTATTTAAATTTAGAAAAGAACAAATAAAAACTAAGTGCTGAATACACAATTACATATCAAAATAAAACTATTTGACTTTCTTGATAACCCAATCAACAATTATATATATATATATATATATAATTTCCAAAATCGTAAAAATCATTTTTAAATTATTATCCAACTAATTATAATTATATCTAAACGTTTATGCGTAACTCTTTCGCAAAATCTAGATACCTGTGGCATCACTCGGACAATGTTAACAAAATTTACACCGAAATGGACGGAGTATTCTTAAGAGAATAAAAAAATAATTAATCATAATCTCACCCATTCTCTGAACAGATGGGCGTACAAATTATTTTATAAATAGAATGGGAAGGGATCAACTTGTGATACGAAATCCAAGCTTATATATATATATAATAAATAAATAAAGACAAGTTTATATATATATAAATATATATATAAAGACAAGTTAAAGACAAGTGCTGTAAGGCTGTCTGTAATGTGATTGTTTATCTTATGAGTTTACTTCCAATATTTCAAACCATCACCACGAGGCCATATTTTTGTCAAATAAGCTAAGAAGTATCCTTTCAATCTAAACCACAAAGTAATTCCTGTCATATCTTGTTTGTATATTTGTTTCATGTAATCTTTGGCCATATAGGTTTCCTTTTGGAGGGAATCATTTCCACAAGATCTGGATATCCACACACTTTGTACTTGATCCCACTATTGAAAATTATAACACGAATGGGTCATAATGCAAGGAAATCAATTTTTTCGATGAGGCGGCTAAAGGCACCCAGGCCATCGTGGTTAAGAATCACAAATAATCCAAATGGAAATCCTATAGTTATATTGGCTTGGATTATCATATTTGTTCCTTCTAAGTAATGAGAGGCAATGTTAGTTTACGGGTAGATTCAAATGTTGAAAGACACAAGTTCAGAAGAAATTGCATGCATCCGACATGCCTATACTTTTAATAATAATAATAAAAGCGAGACAAAATTATAAATAACTTCCTAACTGGATTTAGAATCCTAGAATACCCTCATCATAATGAATAGCCATGCATACAATGGCAGGCATTTGAGGACAAAGCACAATTATACCATAAGAAACAGAAAGCAGGGGAGATATTATAAAAACAGAGCCATTGTAATTGACAAAATTCGTTGCAGTCAGACCTGAGATGAGATGATCCAACATCATTGTAATTGAGAACGTCATTCTGAACCTTCCGTGGCGTCTTGATCTCATCTCCATTAGGAACCATGAAAACTGTGGAGGGCATGAAAAGTAAATCAATCTGGAGAGTACGGTAATACAGAGAGAGACACCGTGAGAAACACAAAAGGTTATAATATCCACAATGGGAACCTAAAGAAAGGGAGATAAATCTAAAAAATACCTTGCTGTCTGAGATAATTTGATCCAATTTCTGTGGCGGGCATGAGATGATTATGTGATCTTCGGAGCACGGTAATACAGAGAGAGACCGTGAGAAACTCAAAAGGAGAACAGAGTCAGATCTGCAGATCACGGTAATAAAAACAAAGTCAGAACTAAGATGAGATAAAGAACCACGCATCAAGAACCACAGATCTTATCTCCATCAAGAACCACGAAATTTGACCTGGACGAAATTTGACCTGGATCTTTTTTTTTGACACTAGAGGAATCGGTAACTCGTCTGGGCCAGATCCAGGATCAAATCCGCCGGCTGCCACTATAACCTCCCTCCGTAGTATAAACCGGCAGCCCGCAAACCAAGATATACCAGGAAATTTGACCTGAATCTTATCTTCATCAAGAACCACGGATCAAGAATCACCCATCAAGAACCGTAAGAATTTGGACCTTCAAAGTGGGCATGGGTGGAAAATTGGACCTAAAAGCATAGAGAAAGAGTGTAGAAACCACAAGAAATTCAGACAGATGAGATATATTTTAGCAGACGAAATCTATACATACAATAAATAAACACACAAATTCGTAAAATAAATAACACATATAATGGCGAACATAGGAGGGAATATATATCTTCTTTCTCTGCTTTTCATCCCTGTGATCCATCTTTTTTATGTAACGGATAGTTTTGTAATCTCATTCCTCTCCTTTGGATGCAACGGATATTTTCGTTTTCCTCTCCTTTCGATGCAAATTAAATTTAAAGTGATATTTTATTGATCTATGTACCTAGTTTCATATGATTTAATAACAATTATTTTTCTTTTATTTAAGATTGAGAAAATGGGTAAATCATTTATTGAATTCAAATCAAATAATTTTATTTATTGATCTTTGACTTAGATGTAAATGGAGTAGATTGTCTTTAGTGAAGAAGTATAAAAAAAATAGAAATATGGGTTGTATAACAAATTACAAGATTTTTGGTTAGTAAGGAGCATGCAATGGCCATGAAGTGGTAAGAGGGAGAAGTTGTATAACAACATTCGATAATTTTATATGAAAATAGTCCATATTTTCTAGCATTTAGACTCAAATGTGTTTGATTCACTTGAGAAACCTAAGCCTAAGGGTTACTTTGAACCACGAGGGGATAAGATTTATTATGGTGATCTAAGTTTTGATAGAAAAATGTAGTGCTTCAAAAGTTAATATAGTATGTGATGAATAATTATATCATTGAACAAAATATCAATGGATTTGATCACTTAGAGGATTGACCTAGACATAAATCGTTTTATTAGTACTAGGTAGAAACCCTTTCAAACTTAGGACACACAAATTTCCCTAGTCCAAGAAAGGTTTTGTAAAAACATTTAGCGTTGGACAAGAATACAAAGAAATCATGCCCAACTTTAGTAATGCAAAATATATTCTCTATACAATGAATGAAAACCACCAAAGTATTATGAAGTTTCCATGGCATGCACTACATGATAACAAAGTAGATTAAGACGTAAACTTTAATTTATTAAGTTCCTTCACCATGTTCTAAGTATTTATAATGTGTTAATTCTATGGTTCTTAAGCTTCAAGAATCCAATATTTGATAATGTTTTCAAAGTAGATAGACCCCCAATGTAAACAACTAGTGTGTTGACCATAATGAAAACAAGTTCTTTAATATATCTCTACAAAAATTGGCATAGAATGATCACAAGGAAAAGAATAATTACATTGTGTAAAGCATTCAAGAAAAACTTGATGGAGGGTGAAAATGCAAAGTTGGGTAACACTTCCATGAGAATCAGGTGCCCAAACAATATAACGGATGTTATTCGGCCGAATAACTATATTTATTTGGCCGAATAATGAAGTTATTCAGCCGAATAATTATATTTATTCGGCCGAATAATGAATCATTTATTCAGCCGAATAACCTTTAACGATGAGCCGTTTAATTTGACGGAATGCATAACTGGCCGTTAATTTTTACCGGTGTTTCAATACATATTCGGCCAAATAATTGTTCGGCCGAACAATTATTCGGCCTAATAATTATTCGGCCGAATAATTATTCCGCATAAAAGGTCAGTTGCGGCCTCATTTTCGTTGTTTTCTCCTGCATTCATATGTCCTCGTCCTCATCCTCTTCTCCCACCACCTGTCTTGCCACCTGATTGGTTGGTTATTTCCCATCATCCCCGTCCCTGTCACCCTGCCACCTGAAATGTACATCCACCATCCTGGCACCCCGCTGTGTGTCTGGTTTCCTCTGTACATGGAGGTCTGTTCGTGGAGGTCGCTTCGTGGAGGTCTGTTCGGCGTCAAGGTCTGTTCGTGGAGGTGCTCGTTGTATTTTCTTGGACGGTATCTTCGTGGTCTGGTCTTGTTGTGCTGCCCCTTATCAGGTAAATGTTCATGCAATTCCTTTTATAATCTAAAGTGTCGAATATGTGATTTGTCTCTTGTTGTAGTCAATGTCTTATATTCGTTTTTCGTTGTATTATTGTAGAGTTAAGTTTGCATATTTTAATTAGTAGTGTATATTTCTTATAATTTCAATTTTAGTTAATAGGTATATGATGAGAGTAGTCGTCCATGAACTTTGTCCAAATGGATAGAGTTGATCAACTCTATCCAAATGGACAGAGTTCATGAACTCATTTGGACAGAGTTCATGAACTCTGTCCAAATGGACAGAGTTGATGAACTCTGTCCATTTAGACAGAGTTGATGAACTATGTCCAAATGGATAGAGTTGAACTCTATCCAAATGGACAAAGTTGATGAACTCTGTCCACATGTGGATAGATTTGATGAACTCTGGACAGAGTTGATCAACTCTATCCAATTGGACAGAGTTGATCAACTATGTCCACTTGGACAGAGTTGATGAACTCTGTCCATTTGGATAGAGTTGATGAACTCTGTCCATTTGGATAGAGTTGATGACAGAGTTGATGAACTCTGTCCATTTATATAGAGTTGATCAACTCTGTCCAACTCTGTCCACATGTGGACAGAGTTCATGAACTCTGTCCAAATAGACAAAAAAACGTATTATACTTAGCAAAACATAGTTCATGCAGAGTTCATCAACTCTTTCCCTGATAACTTTACTTAGCAAAACATATTTTAGTACATTTTATATAAATCATAAAGAAAAAAACATTATTACACATAAAACATCAATTTTTTTTATTACCAATCTATTTGATCTTATGTATTTTTAATCTAAATCATAAAAGAAACATATAACTTGTATAATGCTTATTAGTTACACTTTATACTTACTATTATATTAGGATATTGTGCATTTTTTTTACTTTTAATCTTAGTTCATAGGTATTATAAGGAAGATATTCGTTCATCAACTCTGTCCATGGACAAAGTTGATGAACTCTGTCCATGCAACTGACTCTGATCAGTTTACTTAGCATAAGGGATTTTTTTATGATTTTATGGAATAACAAAAATATTTGTAGTTGACATAAAGAAATGTAGCTTTAATTTCATATTTGATGATATTGGTTCCATTAATTTTAAAAATCTAAAATACATCAAAAACACAGAGATTGCTACATTAATTTCTCTTACATCCAACAATAGTGTAGCTATTTTCATTTTAAGAACTATTAGATAATATTAGAGACATCTAGGTCTTTATTAAAAATGTAGTTTTTAAAATCTAAAACACAGAGATTGCTACATTAATTTCTCATACATCCAACAATAGTGTAGCTATTTTCATTTTAAGAACTATTAGATAATATGAGGGACATCTAAGTAATAAAAACTTAGTTTTTATAGTAGCTAGTTCTCTGAAGTTGAGGAATTAGCATGCAAAATTCGAATATGTTATGAGTTGATGTATTAGATAATATTAAGGACATATAGGTATTTATTAAAAAAATAGTTTTTTAGTGGCTAGGTCTTTGAAGATAAGGAATTAGCATGTAGAATTTGAATATGATATGAGCTGATTTGTGTAATCTTGTAGATATCGTATCAAATGGAAATAGCTAATAAATTAGCTATAATCATATAAAAAACTATTAGATAATATTAGGGATATCTAGGTCCTTATTGAAATCTCAGTTTTTATAGTAGCTAGGTCTTTGAAGTTGATTAATTAACATGAAGAAATTTATATTTGTGTAAACTTGTAGATATCATATCCAATGGAAAGAGAGTATCTTTTGAGACAGAAGCGTAGGAGGTCATCACATTCTTCGGGAGTTGGTGTCCGAAATGAAAATCGAAGATTATCGACTTCACCTCGGGATTCAAGCTTATTGTATAGTTCACATTCATCTGATCATCGATGTGGCGATAGTGGTAGAGATGATTCCCCCTTATCATCTATGGGTGAACGTGGATCTTGACCTTCTGTACGAGACACAAGTGTGGAAGTAGAGCAAGGTTCACAAGAGTCTCGTCATCCTACATAGGGGGGCGAAGGTCAAGCATGGACACAATATGTCCAGCTAGATGAGGGTTGTACACCCATTACGACCTATCCATCAGATTTACCGGAGGAGCTTCCATGGGAAAGTGGTCTTCAATAAACGACCCTTGAAAGTTGTAGGGCTCATTATGACAAGTTGCAAAACGATCTTTCTAGTTTGGATCTCACTCCAGAGAACAAACAAAGTATAGAGATCGTTTTTCAATCATTACAAAAATTCATTGAGGTATATGAGGATCTTGGACCAACAATAGATGGTTTTGTTTCCTTGATGCAAAGAAGAAAGGCATAGGTGATGGGTCCAGACAAGTGGGTTGTTGCGAAGGAGAGAGGGACTAGAGAACAGGCCAACTCAATGTTTAACTTCAAAGAGGGACTAAAGCTAAAAGCATTGAAAGTGCAATATTTTAAGCACCATGAACTTGCACATTTTTTATATGATCGATTCCTTGCAGCCTGTGGTCGGTTTCCATGGAATGATGAGGTTCCTAATTATTTTTCTAGGTTTTTTATCCTGAATTTTTTTAGGAATGAAGTCAGACTATACTGATATTCATTCTGAGTTTTATGGAGTTGGAAAGGGAAAGATATGCAATAGAAAAGGTTCCCTTAGAGATCCCAGTACTCTTCGACCTCCACCTCTGATATCTCGTCCACCTAGGCTTGTGACTTAAAAATCGGAGATGGAGCCCACATCACAAGTTGGGACAACTGCAAGGAATAATGTTGCCGAAGGTTTGACTTCGGCATTTGTAGGAGTTGATGTTGGATTGAGTCGAGAGATGGATCGAGCTACTATTTGGCAAGATTTTGTTTACAAAACAAATGATGAGTTAGATTGTATGGGCATTGAAGATATAAAGGCCTATGCCAAGCTTTGTCATGATATAGCTTCGGATAGAATATCTAATGACATGCCAAGTATAGGAGAGGTTTGTGTACTTTCAATCTATTAACTTTATTTATTTATTTTGAATTAAACTTTTTGTTACATTATTTCTATGTATGATAAATTATTTTTTGATGTATAGTAATAAATATGTTATGTAAATGTTTATTGTTTTCAGTTTTCTTGATTGTTAAATGAACATAATTTTAGAGTCTCCACTAGTTAAAATGCTGGAAATGTAGAAGAGCATTTTGGAGAGGTATATTTAAAATTTGCACATTTATATTTATGTTTGAAAGATATTTTAGAGTCTCCACTAGTCAAAATGCTGAAAATGTAGAAGAGCATTTTGGAGAGGTATATTTAAAATTTACACATTTATATTTATGTTTGAAAGATATTTTTTTTTGTTTTTAAATTTAACTATTTATCTTATTGTTAATTTGACTTATCTACACAGGTTTCATTAGATTCGATCTTTTTAGATGATTTTCCATCTATTATGAGCTAATGTTTTATTTTTTTTGTTTCGGTTTTAAGTTAATTGCTAAGCTTAATATTTTTTGCTTTTACTATGATTTATTTATGAACAAAATTTAAATTTTAAGGGAAGAGAACGTATTGAAATTGGAGTTGAAGATATAGGTTCTTTGATGGATGTGGATATTGGCACTGAGGTAATTTTGTTCATAATTGAATTGTTCTCTGATATATATGTTTAAATAGTTTAAATAATGTTTGACATTTGTAAATTGATTTTATATATGTTGAAACTTGAGTCTCTTCGATCTTTTCGAGGAAAATGAAAGACTCCATTGGATGATAGTGTTGGAATTGTAAGTTTAATATTTTTTTTTTTGAATTTAGTTTAAAATAGTCTAAATAATTTGTAAGATTTATAAATTGTTTTTATATATGTTGTAGCTTGGGTCTCCTCCGCCTTTTAGAGGAAAAGAGAAGACTCTATTGGATGATAGAGAATTGGAGGTAATTTTGTTAATAATTGAATTGTTCTTCGATATATTAATTTAATGTTTTAATGTTTTGATTTTAGTTTAAAATTCTTTAAATAATTTATGATATTCATTATCTGTTTTTATACATGTTGCAGATTGTTATGAGTCCAAGGGAAGACCCTAGTCAAGGATAGTGGTGGACTTCCATTTAGTAAACTTGTTGAGTTGGAATTTTTTTTTAAACCTATTTAAAAAATGTATATGCCGGAAAGATATTATGATGAGAAAGCCCAATAATTCAATTATTTGAGACTGGTATTGTTAACCATGGAAGAATTTGTAACCGAGTTTGTAAATTTACAAGGCTTTGTACCATACCTAAGAGTTGAAAAAGCTAAGGTATACAGTTTTATCAGTTTTTTACCCCCAGTGTATAAGGAAAATATTGTGTTTGAAATTCCTAAACAATGGATGAAGAAATTAGAAAGGAATAGTTTTGCTACCATTTGTTTAAAAAAATATCCAAATTGAGCAGAAGTTGGAAAAATAAAAAAAAATTTGAAAAGATCGATCAACGTAGGAAAGGATTTAAACCATCACCTTTTGGAAAAGGAACAAGAGGTCATACTGATAACAATTACAACAGGAGAGATTCAACCAATAGCAATGAGGTAAAGAGTATTGAAACTTCCAGTGGAGGATGGAATAGTAACCTGTAAGCATGTTGCAGGAAGATTCTATTGTGAATGACATAGCCATGAATATCCCTATAGTTAATGTTTCTTTGGAATATCAGCAGGAAGACCATCAATCCACCATGTTGGAAGTAAAAGGTAAAATTTTGAACATACATGTTTCTATACTTATCGATTCAGGATCTAATTTAAGTTACATTGCACCAAAAGTAGTTGAAAAGTGTAAACTTAGTAAGGAAAAACAAAAAAATGCATGGTTGGTATAGCTGGAAACAAGGGTAAAAAGGAAAGTTACGAAGATAGTTAAAGATTTGTTATTAGGTTTTAATGAATTAGATACCTTAGTTAATTTAAATATACTTCCCCTAGGATCCTATGACATTTTGATACGTATGGATTGGCTAGAATATCATAAAGCTGTTATCGACTATTTGCATATAATTTTTAGTAGTGTGGATGAGGAGGATAAATATCAGATAATGAAGGAAATTTATAGACCTTTATCTACATGAAAAATTTCAGCACTACAACGTAAAAAGTGTATTAGGAAAGGGTGTCAACTTTATGGCATCAAAATTAAATAATTTGAGCCCGAAAAATAAAAAATGGAATTGGAACAATTTCTTATTTTAAAGGAAATTGACGTTGTATTTCGTGATAAGATATCAGTATTACCACCTAAATGATATTTATATTTTACCATAGAACTAATGTCATTTTAAACACCAATATCACGAGCTCCATATCATATGAGTATCCCAGAATTAACAAAATGAAGAATACAATTACAGGAGTTACTAAACAAAGGATATATTCGCCCTAGTGTATCTCCTTGAAGAGCACCTGTTTTGTTCGTTAAAAAGAAGGATAAAACTTTCAGAATGTGCATAGATTACAAACAATTAAATAATATTATAGTTAAAAACAAGTATCCCTTACCAAGAATAAATGACATGTTTGATGACATTGCCGGAGCAAAGATATTTTCAAAAATTGACCTCACCTCGGGATACCATAAAGTTCAAAGCACACTACTCAAATTTAACTACTTCAATATGTATGTAATTGCACACTTTTACAAAATACGTTTAAGTCCACCAATTTTTATTATTAATGCAAAAAAGAAACATGTTCCACATTTGAAAATACATTAAATTCTACCAAACTTCATTATTAATATAAAAATCACAATATTTTTTTTAGTAGACATAACAATTGTTAAAACTTGATTTATTAGATTTGGGGTGGACTACGACCTATGTATTTTGATCTATGGACAAGGATGAGACAAGTGTATTTTCGACGTTGATTATATTGGAGTTGTTCAAAATAAGAAATAAACAATTATATATATATAATAAAAATAATAATAATAATAATTGGTACCTTAAAAATGGATAAGTGGTAGCCATGCATGACTTATAAGTGGTAGTGATGCATGGATAACTCGTAGTTGACGAATGAAGAACCAACAATTCATGGCAGATAACTAGATTAATGTGAGATAAAAAAAATGAATATAAAAAATAATTTATAATTGATAAATGGATAACAAGAAGAATGTGAGTGATAACATGTAGCTAGGCATGGATAAATGAGAGTTGAATAGTGTTTAACTGGAGGAATATGAGGAATAAAAAAAACCTAAAGTGTCTTCCATACCGTCACTATCTCTCAACCATTTGATCCCTATATATGTGATCCAACCACAAACTATGTGGGTGTGCTAGTAATATGATAAATTGTAATGTATTATTATTGTTTAGTGTCGAGATTGATTCTATGGAAATTGTTCCAAATTCGAAATAATCTATTATAAAAAAAGGAAAGAATATAAAAAATAGCTCGTAGCGATGTATGGATAACTTATAGTTGATGAATAGATAACCAACCATTGATGGCAGATAACTAGAAGAACGTGAGCTAAAAAAATTTCCGGCCGACAAATTTTTTTTGCGTTTGGTTTTTCGGCCGAACAACCTTTGTTATAAATAATGGTTCTATAACAAAAAAACATTGTTTGGCCGAATAATTATTTATCCAAATAATTATTTGGTTGAATAACCTCTGAGACGTGAAACCTTCACAATTTTTAGGTTTCTCCATTTTCGGAAGGTAAAATGGATGTCTCACACTATAAATCGACTGTCCAACTTGATACCATTAGTTTCTTCATTGAATCTACTTTCCGTAGGTATAGATTTTGCTGTGTATAGGTGAGATACGATATTTTTAATATTTTTTGTTTCTTAACATGTGTCGAGTTTTGTTTCATCTCTTTCAACATGTAGTGAAATGAAAAATATATAAATTTAAAAATACACCACCTAAAAAATTGAAACAAATATGGTGTGGTTAATTGGAGTGTCTACTTCAAAAGGGTATTCGTAGATTTTTAAATTTTATAGTCAATTGAGAAAAAATTGGTGCAACCAAACACATGTTGAAAATAGACAAGGTTTCCCCATTGATCGAATTCAAAAAAATATTATAATTAGTATATAGATCCGTTGGTTACAAACTTATAGTCACCACAATAGTATATTATGTGTAGATTGTCATAACATATTTTGGTTTTTGCAAAACACAAGTTTAACAGTGATTTTAGGGGTGCAACCAAACATGTCTATTTTTTAGTCCTTTCATTTTATAAGGACACACTGTGAAACATTTTCTGTAACGACATATCAAATATCAATAAAAAAAATTGAAAAAAATGATGAATAGAAAGCTAACATAATTATCTAAAAGTTTTTTTTTTACTTTCCCAACTCAATGGTTTTCTCCAAGGACTCTGATATAATTCTTGATAAGTTGGCATACTGATTGACCTATTTTAACTATTGTTGTAACCAAATTCTACTAAGGGTAAGTGTTTTTCCCAACTGGTCTCCTAATCGATGACATACATCTTGAGCATGTCCTCCATTACTTGATTCACTCTCTCTATCTAGCCATTTGTTTTTGGATGGTAAGTTGTGCTTAGGTTCAACTAAGTTCTTGAGGCCGGCTACAGACCTGTCCAAAACCTGGACGTGAATTGAACATCCCTATTTGAGTTATTTTCTTGGGAAACCCATGAAGACGATCAATCTCACTTATGAATACCCATGTAACATATACAATATCATAAGTCTATTAAACTAGAATAAAGTGTGCATCTTGGTCAATTTATTGATGACGACCATAATGCCATCATGCCTATGACATATAAGAGGAAATCCTACTACAAATTCCATCGAAATAACCTCCCACTTCAACATAGGAATGTCATGTGATTGCAACAGTCCTACAAGGTGGTGATGATCATATTTTACTTGCTAACATTCGAGGCACCCCGCCATGAATTTGACCATATCTCGCTTCATTCCTTCCCAAAAGAAGAGTTCCTTAATATATTCAAACATATTATTTACTTCGGGATGCATACAATAGATTGATCTCTTGGATATCTTAAGTATAGTTTCTCTAATATCTCCTTCCTCTTGGATATACATTCTCCCTTGATATCGCAATAACCCATCTGCTTCCATCTCATACCCTTCAAATTTAGGTCCACCTTCTTTACAGTTTGGAGTGTCAACAAGACCTTTATGTACCAACTATCTTTGACTAGATGTCCTAATACTCTCTCCTTAAAATCATATTTTAGAGGTATGAGAGAGAAAATCCTTGGTTTTATGCTTAAGGAATCGACTACCACATTCTGCTTCCCTTCGATGTATGAAATCCCAAAATTTTACTCACTCATAAATTCACTTCGTCACCTCTTCCTTGGATTTAGGTCACTTTGAGTGAAGAGGTACCTCAGGATTTGGTGATCTGATTTGAGCTCAAAGCTTCACCTGACAAGGTAATGTCTCCAAACATTTAGGGCTAACATCATTGCTGCTAATTCTAAATCATGTGTGGGCTAGTTCTCTTCATGTGGTTTTAACTTTCTTGATGCATAATCTATTACCCCACCTTCCTGAATCAACACAACACCCAACCCATACCTCGATGCATTTGTTGAAACTGTAAATTCCTTCTCCATATATGAAACCCATAGAATAAGTGCACTTGTTAGTAATCCATTCAATCTAGTGGATGCAACATCACATTCCTCGGTCCATTCATATCTAGTTCCTTTGCGTTATAAGGTAGTTATGGGTTTCATAATTTTTGAGAATCCTTCCAAAAATCTTCTATAGTACCATGCTAAAACCATGGAGCTCCTTACCTCAGGTGCATTCCATGGTATGGGAAAATCCATTATAGTTTACCTTTTTAAGGTCCACAGAAATTCCCTCACCAAAAATTATATGCCCTAGATAATGGATCTCCTTTTGATAGAAAGAACACTAGGACAAATTACAGTGCAACTTGTGTTTTCTCAAGCATGACAACACTATTCACAGGTGTTCCTCATGCTCACTTTCATCCTTGGTGTATATAAGGATATCATCCAAAAATACTTGCACAAACCGATCTAGGTATTTTCTAAATACACTATTCATTAAGCTCATGAACATTGTCAGCACATTGTTCAAGAAAAATGGTACCACCACAAACTCATAGTTCCCAAACCGAGTTTGGAATATTGTCTTAGGTATATCACCTTCCTTGATTCAAAGTTGGTGGTAACCTAATTGCAGGTTTATTTTTTTAAAGATTGTCACCCCTTTCATTTGATCAAAGAGGTCATCGATTTGAGGTATTGGGTACCTATTTTTAACTATAGCTCTATTCAAATATCTGTAATCAATGCAAAGATGCAAGAAATCATCCTTTTTCTTTACAAAAATTGTTGGTGCACCCCACTATGAGGTACTTGGTCTAATGAATCCTAGGTCTAACAATTCCTTTAGCTGCACTTGCAACTCACAAAACTTCGGGGCCATCATCATATAAGATTTTTTTGATGGTGGCTCTGAACCACGTTTAATATCAATGGTAAAATCAAGTTATCTCTCAAGAAGTATCCTAGGAATATCCTTCCAGAATACATCATTGAATTTCGCTAATATTGGATACTATTCTAAGGAGGGTCCCTTTTCATTAATTACTACTTCAAAAATATATAACTGGCATCCTTTCCTCATACATCATTTTACATTCATTATCAATATTAAACCTAGGGACACCTTCCATTTGATTCTCTGAATCTTAAAGGCTTTCTTGTTGTCATCACAACAAAGAAATCTCTTCCCATAACAATCTAAGAAACCTATATGTTCCTCAATCTAGTTAATACCTATTATGAGGTCATAAGTCCCAAGAGAGGTGACATACACTTTGACTTCTGTAACACACACCCCGAGATATACTATACATTTTTCAACAACAGGTCCTACTTCTTATTTTACCCTAGACCCCATTTCAACTAAATTGAAATCATCATGCTTGCAGGATACCAACCCACATTTATTTAATGCACATGAAGAAAACAAAATATATGTAGCATCGAAATCAAGCAAAATTATAAGCTTAACATTATTTATTATACCTATCAAGATTTGACTCCACCACAGTTGATTGTTGTTCATCGTAATGGTTATGCAATGTTGTTGAGATTTGATCCTTACTTCCTTCACTCCCCATTGGGGCCTTTCCCTCTTGATGCACTATAGAAAATTATAACTCAAGATATTCTCATTGATAGTGTGTACCCCCACACCCCGATAAAGCAACCTGTAATGGTGTAGGTGATTTGAACTATTCAAAAATTTGAGAGGAGTTCATTCCCCTAGATACCCTTACCCTTCCAACTACTCAATAATTTATTGTACTCTAATGAGTTATTGTTGTATATTGGGAAACCCACCCTCTGACCCTCTTCCCCTTCTCTCTCTCTCCCTCTCTGTCTCTCCCTAAATATATCGCTAACCTTGATCTCCCTCTCCATGTCCCTCTCACTCTTCCCTAACCCTCCCCCCTCTCTCTCTTCATCCCTCCATATCCCTCTCCTTATCCCTCTTTGTTTCCCTGTCCCTCTCCCCCTCTCTCTCTCCCTACCCTCTCTCTCTCTCTCTTACCATCATTTTATCTCTCTAACCCTATATCGCTCCTTCTCTACCTCTCCTCCTCTCCCTCTCTCTCTCTCCCTCTTTCTCTCTCCCTCCCTCTCTGTAAGGTTTGTTGTTACAACAAAACTTGCAGATGTTGGTGAACATTTGAAACCCAACACAAGGCCCTATCACCAAGAGTGGTAGTTATTCCACTTGTTTTATATTCCTAGAGGTGTGGCGGTTATACCATGTGGAGCTACCCCATACTCCAACACCCCGCCTCCGACGTAGCTTGGGGGAATTGATCCTGAGACCTATGCTCTGATACCATGTAAGGTTTGCCATTACACCAAAACCTTAAGATGTTGGTGAACATTTGAAATCCAGCACAAGGCCCTATCACCAGGAGTGGTGGTTAGTACACTTGTTTTATATTCCTAGAGGTGCGGTGGTTATACAATGTGGAGGTACCCGATACTCCAACACACTCTCTCTCTCCCTCTCTCCCTCCATCCCTCACTCTCTCACTCTCTCCCTCCCTCCCTCTATCTCTCACTCTCTCTCTTCCTCCCTCTATATCTATTTATTTCCCTCCCTATCTCTCTCTCACTCACTCTCTCTACCCCTTTCATTCTCTCTCCCTCTCCCTCTCTCTCACTCTCCCTCCTTGACCCTCTTGTTTCAAGGAATTCTGCAACTGGTGTAGACACCACTTGTTCCTCTACCCTATAAAGAACAAGTGTAGAACAAAAGAGAACAACACCATATCCTTCCCCTAGATAATCAATTTAATCAACATGAAACAAAAATCACACCTCAGATCTAAGTCCCTTTGTCCTTGTTCCAAAATTCCTTCTTGCAAACTTTAGTATCTACGAAAGAGATTAAAAGACAAAAGCACAAAGTGGGAGCATCATGACAAATCAATCATGTTTGTTAGTGATCAAGGAGTCTATCAACATTTAATTGATATTAACACACATTAAATTTGGGAAAGGGGAACACTTTTGTATTAATAATAAGAGAGTAAAGTTACAACCATAAAGCCTTGATTTTGCTAGCTTTATCCTCTATAATAGATATACAATCCTTCACAATGACAACAATCTCTTCACACATAATCTCACTCTATCTTGCCTCTAAACTAGATCTCAGTCCAACAACATAAGGGTACTTTCTTTGGCCTCCTCTCACTCACTCCATGAAGGCTTCATTTATAGGCCAAATATGCATTAGAGGAAATTTGGGGTCTAAAATGGGCCTTATAAGAAAACGTGGAAACAATAAATTTTGTGAATTGGAATTCAAGAACCAATAGAATTTCAATAAAATGAGTCAACCATAATAGTTGAATTGACATATTTGTCATAAAATAAAAGTACTTTTTTTTGTTCGTATTTTCGACATATCTCTCTGTGTTTTTACTCAAATTTCAAGCAAGATAGCTCATTGGATGTGAAATTTAATTCCGTATCCAATGAGTACCCACACTACATACTTTTAATGGACCCCTCTACCCCAAAAACAAGAAATACCTAAAAAAATGTGATGATGACATCATCATCATGTTTTTTCAGGTATTTTTTGTTTTGGGGGTAGAGTGGTCCATTAAAAATATGCATTGTGGGTAATCGTTGGATGCGGAATTAAATTTTGCATCCAAAGAGCTCACCCGCTCAGAATTTGAGTTAAAACACAGGGAGATATGTTGAAAATATGAACACAAAAGGTACTTTTTTTCATTCTTCCTCCAAAATTAATAACTATTATTTTATTATTTTAACTATTATTTTATCATTTTCCTTAGGAGGCCCATTTTAGGCCTCAAATTTCCTCTAATGATGAGATTCACTTGGGGAATTGATAGGAGGTAATCCCAATAGGCGAGGAAGGTGAATGCCACCTCTCCCTTGCTAGTAGGAACAAACTCCACATAGGATTTCGTAAGGAAGCTTCTAGAATGTTCTTTTTTTCATGTTTTAGGATGATCAGCGCACTTGGCTTCAGGTGAAGAAGCGTCGCCCCCTTTCTCTCAACAAGGAGAAGCGCTGAAAATAACTACTAACAAAAGATAAACAAGAGTCGATGCACTTTGCTGCATTGGACAGAGCATCAAAAATGCTATGTCATAACTAGGGAAAGGCACTGACCTTCTTAAGGATGGAAAAAATTTTCCAAAGGAATCTCAGGATAGGATTTTTTGAAAGGAAAACATGCAACTATGGAGGTTTCAGGTACAACAGAATGCCCCCCAAAGTATGAGGCTAAAAGGAAGAGATAGGTGAAATACTTTGCTAGAAATCAATCCAGTATCAGAGGAAATAAGAGATGAGATTCACAACTAACATAAGACCAATAACTGAATTGGCTGACCCAACCATGGTTGCATACCAATACACTACATATCCATGATGATTACCATGTCATGGCTACCATGAATACACTGTATATCCATGATCAAATTACATAGAGAGTGGAACATGGCTACAAAACATACAAAGTAGATCCATGTTATCTGAACCCAGTATGGACATAGCCACCAAACATACAATGTGGATCCATGCCATGAGTCCAAATAATATTTCATCACAACCTAAGGATAGGAAATTATGCTGATGAAGCCTAATCTCTCAGGTTATTCATTCTAATCCCCAACCGATATGATTCACGTGAATAGATGTGTTGACATCAAACATGGCAGAAACCACTTGATTACTAGTCATTGATGTAAACTATTAACAAGTGCAAGGGAAATCACCATTAATGTCAATGATTCCCAAGGTATCTCAATACATTCTCCCAAGTGTGAATAGATGTTTTGAAGTAAAAAACTTGATATAATATTTCAATCAGCATTCATTGACAAAAAAATACGGTTGAAAACAAGGAAACCTGCCATTGAGGCATGCAGGCTTCAAAGTACTTGACTAGGTTTCTAAGTCTAATTCCTGGATAATGAGCTGAATTCGATATGAATAAACTCGTCGAAGGAGGGCCATGCTATTTCCCCCATCATTGAAATGAAACATGGAACAGAAGTTGATTTGAAGTGATGAACTGACTCAGACATGACTGAACTGGTAAGAAGGTAAAGTTGTTGATGTGTTGAATTTTGGAAGAGACATCCTTTGAACAATTTACAACATGACAAGTCACTTGGAAGAATTGACTTGACAAGACTAAAACTAGGCGTAATGCAAGGAATGTGACATAGCATTGTTTGAATTGACTCAAAGGATTTAGGTGACTCACAAAAGTGGATCAACTCGGAGACAAGATGAATAGCCAACTGTTCAGATATGAAAATGTAGATAGCTGCCATGTTCAAAGGTGGACTATAGAATTCCATAAATACAAATGAAAAACATTCCCACTTCCCTTAATTTCCCCATCTTGAAGGATGATTGCCTCCTTTTTATTTTTTCAATTCCAAAGAGGGTAACAAACACTCGTTGAAGCTCATCAAGTGATGAGTCCATTCTCACATATTTTACAAACTTGAGAAATGAGGGGTTCATTCCCAAATAGGGTCTTTCACTGTTTGATTTTATGAGTCCGATGAAAGTGAACTCAGTATCATTCATGTTTAAAGAGTCTGAACGAAGAAGAAAAATACTCCAAAAGGTCCTTTTTTCATAAATAGACCTAATCGATCCGAAAAAGCGATAACCTACCACCAATTAGTCTATCATTCTGATACTTTTACAAGTGTGAACGTAACAAGTTTTCTTGGAAATTTTTGTTTGTTTGTAAGGAGACTGAAAAGAGATTAAATATAACTCTTTAATGGGTTCTATTTTTTATAATCCATTTTTTACGAGTCTAAAAAAGAAGCAAAAGTGGAATCGACACTCTTTTACTAGTTTATTTAACGAACATGTGAAAAGTGTAAAAGATGCTCGGTACTTTTTCATTTCCATTCTAAGCTTGAAAAAGACAAAAAGAGCTTAAATCATAGCCATGAGCCATATAGATTTGACCTGCAAGCTTAAAAACACATTAAATACAACTCCATTATAAAGTATATAAAAAAAATAATAAAAACCCACATTATTAAAGTAATTTTGGAATTAAAAATAATTTCTAATTATATAAAATAATTAAAAAGACCAAAATTACTATAAATAGTAGGGAATAGTAAAAGTTCTTACCATTGTTATTTTACCATTTGAATAAATTGGAGTTGGAGCAAAAAGAGGAAATCTTCTCTTGGTGATTGTGAGTGCCACGGTCCAGCGTTTCTCAAATTGCTTGGAGGAGGTAAGTGCCAAAAAAATTCTTTTCATTCTCACTGTGATGTTTCCTTTGTTTTTGACTAGATATGGGGGCTTTTTGGGGTGTTTTGGAAGCCCAAAATGCGCACTAGGCGGTGTCTTTTTTTCCACCCGTGAGCATGACATCGCTCTGGCACATTAGGACAAGTGCGTTGTACGCCCTCTGTCCACAACCAAGAGGAGTTCCTAAAATCAATGCTCTGCTGTGCTGAGACAGAGGCATCATAGGTGCTCTATCTATATCTAGTAGAAGCATCGGGCGCTCTATCTGAGCATGAAAAAAGCAGTGCTGCTAGGGATTTTCCAAAAATTATCCCTCCTTATCCATCAAAATCATTTTTTTGTGTTTCCCCCATCCATGGTGTGAGTTATAATACATGTTTTCTATGTCTTGCAGGTGCAAAACAATATCCATGCCATGGTAATATGGAAAGAGCGTGTGCATGAAACAACAGACTTCCAAGCTGTCAGTGATTCAGCCACTATAGAGGCCCTGTTGAACTGTGGATTACTTAACTACTTCCAGGTCTCAGGAATAAAATCCTATATATGTCTCTTGGAGTATATCATCAACATGTGGGACCCCAAGCAAAAACAAATTGTGGTTGGTACCCACACCCTAACCATTGACATTGAGGAAACATACTTCTTGACTGGGTTGTCTCAGAGAGGGAAACAAGTGGTTCTATCTAGCCCATGCGGTGGTGAGTTTTCCTTTGATGATATGATTGATAGGTATTGTGCCTTATGGATGCATTCCCAATCAGGGAAGCTACCTATGAAATAAATAGTGGACCGTCCTTTGAGGATAGTCATTTATACCATCGAGAAAGTTATCGGGACTAGATCCGCTAACCTTACTACTAGGGCACACATGCTATATTCCCTAGAGTGTATGACACCTACAGTATTCAACTAGTGCGAGGGAATGCTAGTAAGCCTAAAGGATCAGCTGAATAAGAGCAATTCGGGGAAGCTCAAACAGTTTGGATATGAAGTTGTGGTAGTGTATTTCATCCTGTAGATGGTGCCTCACATGAAACCCTAGGTGGATGTGAGTAGAATATATCCCGAGGGTCCTAAGATGCTCAGATATTTTTATGTTGTGGCTTGTCATGATGGCAGGGGTTCCAAGGTTTTCTATGGATCATCCTTCTTTCACTGGTTGAGAGGCCATCTACTCATGATAGAGGATTATGCCTGTGAGGGGGCAAAATTCTGCGATGACCCAAAGATTCCACTACCTGAGGGAGATGAGTGGGATGAGCGAGGTAAGAAAGACACTATCCACCATGATTTTAATTTTTCAATTTTATTTAATTTTTAGTTTGTGATGCTGAGACAAGTGAAAATGGTTTGTACAAACATTGGACTTGTTCATCCAGTTGGGATGTCTCCTATTGAGAGGCATGTAGGAGTTAGAGATATGGTGGTCCATCACTTCGACGTAGATGAGGAGCTTGGAGATATTGAGGAGAACCTACAACATTTGACTGTAGGGATTCCTAATGTTACTACTAATGATCTACCCAACCGTTATCATCATCATACTATGGGAGTCTAAGGAAGGTTCCCCAAGCTACTCCATAGAGTGGCTTAGACCATTATATGCTACCATGAGCAGCGACCTGATGACTATTCTACAGAGACTTTCCACTTTTTTATATATGTATTCATATTGAAAGCTTCGAGGCTTCATATTTTTCCCTGTATATGTATATTTTGAACTATGAGAGTCCTGAAATTTTGAGGCACTAAAAGCTTGATGCTTCAGCCCATTTTTGTATCTTAGCTTTACATTTTATATATATATGTGTGTGTGTATGTGAAAAAAATTATTTACAGATGTGTGTGCAAAAATGTGACATGTTAATTGTATACCTACTTATGAATTTACATGCATGCATTTATGTTATAATGGATTTTTAATTATGCGCAATATACCAATCTAAGACATAATTCACTAAGGAATCCGCCATAGCATTCAAATGTCTTAGAATATGTTGATACATGACTTGCTCAAAATACCTTTATAAGAGTCTAACCCTTCGAAATGTATGAAGGAGTAGGGCATTCTAAAATGTTGTAGACTTGATTTAGCTGTTGAACAACTAGTTACAAATCTAGGTAAATGCTAATCTCCCTTACATCGTTAGCTAAGGATTCCGTCAACAATCCAATCACCGCATGATACTGTGTGATATTTTTGGTGGCCAGACCTAAACAAACACCCCCTAAACTCACTATATCACATGTAGAAGAGTATAGTACCCAAGTTGTCGATGCAAGATTGAGCATGTAATGATTAGCACCATCTACGAATCCTGTAAAAGTGGTCATCTATCCATTAGACATAGGACATACATAAGTAGGTTTGAAAACACATCTTAAATCACACAAGAAACGACACTTTTAAAAACAAAACACACATCAATCTATAAACAATATTTACAAAGAGCCTATGCTAGATGACCTATGCATAGTATCTTTTAAGGTAGATCCCATTATGGGGATCACCCAGGGATGTCCCATCGTAGTCTACTAACTCATATGCATCCTTTTTCAAAACACGGTTAATAATGTAAGGCCCGTGCCACATAGATTCAAATTTACCTACCCCCATTTTATCATTCTTCTGGTCATAAGTCAAGAAAAAATATCCTTCATTGAAAGAATGGGGCTGAACGGTTCTATCATATTGGGATTTCATCCATTTTTTGTGTGCCTCATTTGCTAAGGCAACATTGTGGTGAGTTTCATCAAGCTTAATTAGATACAGAAATTGTTCCTCTTCTATAGTGGTGTTAGGAAAAATTTCTGCAATGAGCTTTAGAGATGGAATCTCGCATTCTATCAAGAGTGTTGATTCCAATCCATATACCAGTTGAAAAGGTGTGAAACCGGTGGAAGTATTTATAGTGGTCCTATAGGACCAAAGTGCAGAAATCAATTGCAAGTGCCAATTTGATTTGGCCTGCCCTACTATTTGCTGAAGCATGGTTTTCAACATTTTATTTATCACTTCAACCTGGACGTTGGACTGAGGGTAGTAAGGAATAGAGTTATCATGGAGAAACCCTAACTTTTCATTAATTTTTGTCATCATTTTGTTTTGGAAGTGTGACCCATGATCACTCACGATGGCCCTAGGAATCCTGAACCTAGCGATGATATGGTTAAATAAGAACAATGCAGCTGTTTTTTCATCTTTGTCATATGTGGGAATAGCCTCAGCCCAATTTTTAAAATAGTCCACAGCCACAATAATGTAGCCATGCCCCCTAGATGAGGTAGGCCTACAATGCACAAATTCTATGCCCCATTTCGCAAAAGGGTCAACTACTACGACAAGGTGGAGCGGAGCTGGATGTGTGTGTTTCTTAGTGGTAAACATTTGATAGGGAGGGAATTTATTAACAGTTTCAATACAGTATTTGAAAATTGAGGGCCAAAAATACCCTGCGCATAAGATTTTTTGGCCGATATCCAACCCATAGAGATGACTGCCACAAGCTCCAGAGTGGTAATCATTTAAGACGATTTCAGCTTCTTCATGTGTACAAGAAAACATCGCAATATAGAATAGACACCATGGAGGTATAAGGTATCATTAAAAATGAGATAGTATTTAGCTTGGTGGCAGATGCGACGATGCTCATGGTGAGTGGTAGTGGGCTGATATCGTAGATTTTGGAGATAAAGGATAATATCTCCATACCATGGATCAGTCATACTAATGAGAAACAATGATTCATCAGACAATGAATCGATGGGATCTGTTTCCTCTGTAGTGTGGGGAGGTCACATATAAGCTCAGAAAAAACAAGGGACTTCTTGGAAGTGGTTTTAGAAAAATTCAACTCAAATTCCTAGAGGATAATGATCCATCATGAGTATTTTCCCCTATGTACCTAACATTTCAAAACATAGTATGTGGGGTTAGAGTCAGCATAAATAGCAGTAGTGTGAAGCAAAATATAGTGACGAAACTTCTTGACCACAATGACCGTGGCCAGAGCTAGTTTCTCCACATGTGAGTATCAAGTTTTGGAGTCTAGAAGACTCTTAATAGCATAGTAAGTCACATGTTCTAGGTCATGTTCATCTGTTTGAACTAGGACCATGCCTATTGTTGACAAGGATGCAACCACATATAGAGAATAATCCTTAGTATAATCCAATGGTTGCAACACAGGTGCATGGGTAAGATCATGTTTAAGATTGTTAAATGCACGTTGCGCGAAGTCATCCCATAAAAAAGGTGTATCCTTTTTAAGAAATTGCATTAAACCATGTGTCCTTTTTGCATAGTTATAGAAAAAACGACGTAAAATTTTTATTTCCCTTGCAAAATTTTGAGTTATGTTACATTAGTGGGAGCGAGTAGATCCAGGATGGCTTTGATATTTAAAGGATTAATATAGATTCCATCCTTAGACATGATGAAACCAAGCAACCGACCAATTTTGACACATAAAACACATTTGTGGGGGTTCAAACGAATGTTGAAATGACAACATCTAAGAAAAAAAACTCTCAGATGGTCGACATGAAGGTCCTACTATTTGGAGTGAGTAGGAATGTCATAAAGATAATGCTCGACAACATGTTTGATATCATGAAAATCATACGACATGGAACGTTGAAACATAGCACCAGCATTTTTTAAGCCAAAAGGTAATTTGTGATAGGAAAAGGTCCCCCATGGGAAAATGAAGGTCATCTTATGTTGATTTGATGGGAGGATTTTGATCTGATTATAGCCGAAAAATCCATCCATGAATGAAAAGATGATGCTTTCAACACAGTTATGGATTACTTGATTGATATAGGGAGTGGAAAAATTGTCTTTTGGACAAGCCCAATTCAAATCTCTAAAATCGATGCAAACTCTGATAGTACTCTACTTTTTGTTCACGGGAACTATATTGGATACCCACCAGTTAAAGGTATGGGGTATATAAAAAAAACTGTTAGAAGTTTTCCAACTTCCTCGTTAATGGCTTCTGCTTTTTGTGGATGTGCCTAGTGTAATTTTTTGCAAAATGGCTTGGCACCAGGGTAGGTTTTGATCTAATGAACAACAATGGAGGGATAAATCCCTGGCATTTCTTCATATTTCCAAGTGAAGGCATCTCAAAATTCCTTGAATAAGGAGGTCTATAACTGAACCTTGGAAGGAGAATAGTTCTGGCCTATTTGAATATTTTATTAAACATCAGGTTTCACTAATATATCCATAGACATAGTTTTGGTAATATTGCATAGATTTCCCTCGGACTCGACATTACGAGTGAGGATCGGAGACTGAAGGTTCATGACTATAGCAGATGAAAATACTACTGCAAAGTTCTCTTCTACTAGATGGAAAGGGGGGAGGAAAGAGGATCAGTGATGATGATCTCTCCAAGTCACCTCTTTCAGGTACATAACTTCCATAAGGATTCATGAGTAGGAAGTGTATGTTAAAGATAATCTAGAGATGGGGGGGGATTGTATAGCCAATATTAGGTGATAAAAATATGAGGCTGCCAACAAATGATTGTTGATGGTCGGGTCACTGGTGGATTGTATTGCATTGTAGACTTCTTCAAAAGGACTAAGTGATGTAGATTCAACAACATATTTTCCTTTGTCTATGATAGAGGTAGAAATCATATTTATGAATGCAGTCTACAAAGCAGGAGGAGGATTTGACAATGGAAAGACTCCCATGAGTGAAGAGTCCTTAAGAAGGCCTACTTTGATATTCTGATACTGTGGGGTAGTCAGAAGTGGGACGTTGTTTACATCATTGGAGATAGCATTAGGAGTAATGAAATCTAACTAATCTATAGTAACGTTTCTTCCTTGGAATGGGAACTGGACGATCTAAAAAATGGTTGATGCTATAGCCTGGATAGCATAAAATCAATTACAACCTAGGAGTAGCTTGTAGTCCAAAGGAGCACCAATGACTTCAACATGGATGGAGACTGATTTTCCCCCTAGTTCAATCTGGGTAGTAGGTAGTAATCCTGCAACATCCATATCCGAATATTCTCAATGATTACTCAATTGAATAATCAACCAATGGAAAATAATTCCATATTGAAAATATAAAATAAATATTAAAGATGAATGATGTTAAAATATTACAAAGTGAGTTCCATATATATATTAATTGTAAATGTGCTTTGGATACCATCCATGAAAGGATGCGTCATTTTAGAATAGTTTACTAATAACCATTTATTAATTATTAATTATTAATATCAATATATATTAATATTAATAATTAATATTGATATTTGATATATATATATGGATATATATATATATGGATATATATATATATATATATATATATATATATATATATATATAGAGAGAGAGAGAGAGAGAGAGAGAGAGAGAGAGAGAGAGAGATTAGATATTGTTTGTTGTTATTATTTAAGTTTGTTACATTGATTTTTGGTTCATGATGCTTTGTCCTCAAAGCATATTTTATAAAACTCATTTATAATTTAGATATTGTAAGTAAAACCATGGGCTATTTCGTAAACCCATGGGCTATTTCACTTTGTTTTTTTAACTTTTCCCCTTTTATTTCTTTGTTGATATTTTTTTTTATTCTTCATTTTTCCCTCTTTTGTTGATAAAATTTTTTTTTCTTCATTCTCCCCTATCATTCTTGCTTCATATTTGGAGTGGAATTAATACTTCTTCAATGAAATTCAAATAGCCAAAGGCCAATTTTTACCAGAGAAACTCTGAATATGGATGGCTAAAAGCCATTGTGAGGTCAAAGACATAAATTCAAGGAAACTTTAATCATTTTGGACAAAATCAAGAGATCAGTAGAAGCCCTAGGAAGGGATAGCTCTAATACCATTGTAACATCTGTATCCAGATATTCTCAATGATTACTCAATTGAATAATCAACCAATGAAAAATAATTCTATATTGAAAATATTAAATAAATATTAAAGATGAATGATGATAAAAGATTACAAAGTGAGTGCCATATATATATTAATTGTAAAGGCACTTTGGATACCATCCATGAAAGGATGTGTCATTTTAGAATAGTTTACTAATAACCATTTATTAATTATTAATTATTAATATCAATATATATTAATATTAATAATTAATATCAATATATATTAATATTAATAATTAATATTGATATTTAATATATATATATATTATTTATTGTTTATTATTTAAGTTTGTTACAAATCCACAGGGTTGAAATATGCAACCATCGAAGGCCTTGAGTGTGGTAGGTGAATGATTAATCTTAGGAGAACCAATGGCTATCCAACAAGACAGAGACATGAACGAAGTAGAGGCTCCCTCGTACAAAATCGTACACTGGATATTCTTTTCGGTAAATTTGGTGGTTATCTAGAAAGCTAACTGATGTGAAAGCTTGGTTTTAAAGTCATTCAGTTTGAAAGCAATGATGTTCCTATTCTCAGGATCCATAGCTCCAAGTGCTGTGAGCAATTTTTTTCGCTGGGTGGGACAAGTTTGGAGTACTTCTAGGGCCGACATACCGCATGGTGCTTGGGACAAATATTCTACAATGTTATAGTATTAGTTAGCACGTGTGTTAGGATTAATAATGGACTTATGAAGCGTATTCTTGGGTGGGAAAAATCACCTCCACAGATTAAGCAGGGATATTTTACCTTTCTCTTACCTTTGGAATCAGCATAAGGATTTGGTGATTTATTACCTTCTTATTGATTATTAGGTTTTTTTCAATTTATTATTACCTTTATTTTTTCCACTCGAATATTCATCGGATTGGACTACATTTACCTCAGCGAAAGAAACAAGAGGAGATGCAGTTTTGGACGGTGGTGTTGGTTGACTTACTGGTGCAGGGGGTTGAGTTTTCTTCTTGTTAGATTTTTCCACCATTTTTGTTTGAACTAAACCAAGGATGCCATCTGTAGGTGGTTCAGTTGCAATTCTTGACAGGCCCAATGTGGGACAAGGAACATGGGGAATTAAATCATACAAAGTACCTAGATTGGAATAAAGCAAGTCTAAATACTGAGCGCGGCTAATAGCTTGATCCTCCGTAACAACACCTCCCATGGAAAAATCTCTAGAAATAGGGGGAGTAAATATTTTGTGAACCAATCAGCAAGTAACTGGACAAGAATAGGGTCCTTGATTAACCTACGTCTTTGTCTCCATTCATGGATGTGATTGAAGAGATGTGTTGAGGTAGTCTTTCGAAGCAAGGTTAACAGGTCTATACCTGTCTCATACCAGATTGATAGATGAAAATGGGTTAAAAATTTCATTACTAAAGCATTGAATTCCCAGAAAGAGTGTTGTGGTATCTCTATATACCATTTTGAAGCAACACTTGTGAGGGTTATCTGAAATAGCTATAGATGGATTGAACCGTCCATCAGAGAATTGGATGGATACCATAGATGAAAAGTCAGCACATGGTTCTTAGGATCTTTACTGGTTTTTCCATCAAAATTTGGTATATCCGAAGGTAATTTGAACTGAATGGTTGGCCAAGAGGGATTGTGATGTATTATATCATTTATCAATATAGATAGATCTGGAAGATATGATGTAGCCATAGATGGAAATTGTTGATTGGGTTGAGGATATTGGAAATACTGGTATGGCATTTGCGAACCAGTAGGACCATAGGAATACTAATAAACAGGAATAGATAATGCCACTGAGGCTAGTTGGTTAGGTTGTTGGTTACTCGAAGGTCCTCTAGGTGGTTTTCTACCCGAGGTAGGCGATCCTCCTAGGGTGATCCTCCAGGTGGTGGTGGTGGTGGTGGTCCTCCGAGAGGAGGTGGTGGTGGTGGTCCTCTAGGTGGGGTTCCTCCAAGTGGTGGACCTTCGTAAGGTGGTCCTCCAAGTGGTGGTCCTATAGGTAGTGACACTCCAAATGGTGGGCCTCCTGGTGGGGGTTTTTAAGATGATGGGCCTATAGGTGGTCCACCAGGTCCTTTGGATCCTCAAAATCCTCCATGTCCTCTAGGTCCTCCCGGTCCTCTTGGGGGTCCTGCAGGTGGTGGGCCTCCGGATGGAACACCATACCCTCTAATATATTTTACGAAATCTCCTCCATAATATAGGACATTAGAACGATTTGGTTCCCCCCAAGTTACAAAAAAATTTCTAGGGTAAGGCATTCTGGGATAGACTATCACCAATGGTGCTGGTTGGTATGAAGCTTGATGAACCATGTGTGGTTGATTCCTAGGATAAGTATATCTCCAAGAAAGCAAACAAATGACAGGTTGGACCCATGAGGATCCTCCCTAACCTACAAGAGGTACAACCATAATGGTATTAGGGGGAGGAATGTTTACTATTGGTGGTACGATAGGTAAGTTCTGCCCCATACTAGAAATAGTCCCTTTGGTAGATGATGGAGCTTGTGCTGGGGAACTCCCCCTAGGTGTAGACACTATAAGAGAAGCTAAAACAGATGGGGATTTTTAACTGGAAGAGGGGGTCTAAGCTATATTTTGACTAGGGGCTGGGTGTGAACTAGATTATGATTAACCAAGTTTTAGGTTGGTCACTCTGGAAGAATAGCTACTTGAGGTGGTGACAGGGAATGATAACCAGGTGGAGTTCTTCTTGAATGATTGAGAAGAGGAGAAATACTTCTCCTCCTTGACTTTTTTGCATTTTTTAACTCTTTTTTGCATTTGTGTGATTTGTGAAAATTCTCGATAGATCCTCGAAAAAAATCTTCATTTGACAAAGCATTCTCAAGGCATCTCCTTAAAGGGGAAAGTATAGATGGATCCGATTAAGTTGTAGTAGTTCTAGAATTAGAAATAGAATGTCCTAAATAGGTTCTCCAAAAAGGAGCATTTGGACCATATTCTGCTTCTACAGCTTCATCAGTTGGGTGGTTGAATGTCTAGTTGGATGAGCCGGCTTGACCCTTCATTGAAAATTGAATGGGTGGGTCAGCTGTAGGAGGTAGTTGGACCAAAGGATTATCATAAAAATATAAATATTCTATAGTTTCAGTATCTACAATATTTTATATATGAGAATCAACAAAATCTAGTCATTCCATGGTTTCACCTTCTTGTCCTTCCACAGAAGGATGAGAGTCAGGTGGTAAACCCTACAATCTACAAGAACTCTTCCTCACAAATTGCTCAGCCAGAGTGGTGGCTGATGTTTTCTACCCTAGGTCAAAAAATAAGAAAGACACACAAAAACAAACCTACATAAGCTAAGGCTACAAGAAAACTTAAATGACAAGATGGGATGAAGATAGCTGGTCTCTCACTAGGATTGTCAAGTTGTGGCAACTCACGATATACCACAGGGTCCAACAGTGAATCACAACAAGGAGGATTGGGAATGTCCCTTGCCTAAACACTTGATTACCTGGATGACATATGCATAGTAGCTCCCTGAGTGTTGTTCTCGATGTATTAATCCAACAAGATGGCCAAAGGGATTTTATCAAATGGTTTGGGAATCCTAGTAGGGTCTCCCTATATACTCAAGGTATGTGGGATCTCAAATCCATTTTAGTGTTGTCTAATCCACAATCATTCAAAAGGGGCCCTCTGATATACAATTGAGTACATGAAGTACCTTTTGATATAATTCAAGGGTACATGAAAGGTCTTTCTATATATTGATGATACGTGGAGGAACCACGCAGACCCTGGATTATAGTGCAGGAATGTAATGATAGCTCCTATGTTTAAAGACATCGAAACACATCTATACCCTATCACTCATGTTTCTATAAAATTTTATCCTAAATCTAATGTTTATTATGTATGAATGATTAGTGAATGTTTGTGAGGTGTTTTCTCCAAAATGAAAATTTTAATATATATGTGATGCACTTATTTTCTTTAATGGGAACTGTCTATATTAGGGAAGAGATCATTTCTTTTTCTTTAAAAAACACACCAATTCA
>LPNX011092614.1:57030-75669 GCA_001517045.1 Pseudotsuga menziesii | reverse complement strand
TCTCTTTCACTCTCACCTTCCCTCTACCCTATCCCTCCTCCCCCATCCCCTCTCCCTCTCCCTCTCACCCTCCCTCTCTCTCCCTCTCTCTCTCTGCCTCTCTCTCCCCCTCCCCTTCCTCTCTCTCCCTCTTCCTCCCTCACACCTCTCTCCCTACCTCCATCTCTCTATCCTGCCCTCCCCAATCCTTTCCCTCCCCCTGCTTTCCATCCTCCCCTCTCTCTCACTCCCTCTCCCTATATTCCTATTTTCATCCCCCTATACTACTCTCCCTACCCCTCTCTCTCCCTCTCCCTGTCCATGTCCCCCTTTTTCCCATTCTCCCTCCCTCCCTCTCCTTCTCCCTCTCTCTCTCTCTCTCACCTATTTCCTCTCTCCCATCCCTCTCATTTCCTTTCCCTTTTTCTCTCCCTCTTACTCCCCCCTCACCTTCCCTCACCCCCCTCCCTCTCTTCCTCTATCTCTCCTTGTCCCTTTCGGTGTCCCTATCCCTATTCATCACCCTCTCCCCCTAACTCCCTCTCTAACTCTCCCCCTATCTCCCTTTATCACTCCCTTCATCTCTCTCTTTCTCTCTCTTTCTCACTCTCTCTCTCTATCCCTACATATCTCCATACCCTCTCTCACCCTCTCTATGTCCCTCTCACTCTTCCCTCACCATGACCTCTCTTTCTTCATCCCTCCCTATCCCTTTCTCTATCCTATCCATGTCCATGTCCCTCTACCCCCCTCTATCTCTCCCTACCCTCTCTCTCTCTCTCTCACCATTGTTTTCTCTCTCTAATCTTACCTCACTCCCTCTTAGCCTCTCCTCCTATCCCTCTCCGTCCCTCTCTCTCTCTCCATCCCTCTCTCTCTCTCCCTTTCTCCCTCTCTCATTATTCCTCCCTCCCTCTCTCCCTCCCTCCACCACTCTCTGAATCTCTCCCTCCCTCTATATCTATTTCACTCCCTCCCTCTCTCCCTCCCTCCACCACTCTCTGAATCTCTCCCTCCCTCTATATCTATTTCACTCCCTACCTCTCTCCTAAACTATCTCTCTCTTTATCTCTCTCTCTCTCTCTCTCTCTCTCTTGCTCTCTCTATCCCCCTTAGTCTCTCTCCCTCTCTCTCTCCCTCTCTCTCTCTCCCCCTCTCTCTCTCCCTCTCTCTCTCCCTGTCCCTCTCTCCCTCCCCACTCAGCTATCCCTCCCCCTCTCTCTTAATCAGGCTCACTCTTCCCCATTCTCTACCTCCCACACTTTTTATCTCCCCATCTCTCTCTCTCTCTCTCTCTCTCTCTCTCTTTATTTCCCCTGCTCTCTCTTAATTTCCCTGTTCTCTCTCTCCCCCACCACTCTACCTCTCTCCCTCTCCCTACGCCTTACTTTCCCTCTCCTTCTCTCTCTCCATATCTCTCCCTCCCTCCCTTTATCTCCCTCTTTTTCCCTCCCTCTTTCTCTCTCTCTCCTTTCCTCTCCCTACCCTCCCCTCTCTCTCTCTCTCCCTCTCTCTCCTCCTCTCCCATGCTTCCCCCCTCTCCCTATCTCTCTTTATTTCTCTCCCCTCTCTCCCTCTCTTCCTTCCCCTTTCTCTATCTCCCTATCTATCCCTCTCTATCTCTCTCGCTCTCCCTCTGTCTCTTTCCCATGCTCTTTCACCCTCCCTTCAACCTAGGATCTTTAAGACACACACTCTCTCTCTCTCTCTTTATATATATATATGTCTTGCTTTCTCTCTCGCTCTCTTCCTCTCTCTCTCTCTCTCTCCCCCCATCTCTCTTTCTCAATCTCTCTCTCTCCCTACCTCTGCCTATCTTTCTCCCTCCCTCTCCCTATATCTCTCTCCCTCTCCCTCTCCCTCAGCCTCCATCTCTCTCTCTCTCTCTCTCTTTCTCTACCTCCCTCACCTTCCCTTAATCTCTCCTCCTTGCTCTCCCTCTCTCTTTCTCTCTCCCTCCCTCTCTCTCCTTTACTCATTCTCTCCCACTCTTACCCTCTCCCTCTTTCTCTCTCCCTCCATTTCTACCTCCCTCCCTCTATATTCCCCCTTCCTCTCTCTTGCTCTATCTCTCTCCCCATCACTCTTTCTCATTCTCACGCTCCCCCCATGTCTCTCTCTTTCCCATCCTTCACTCTCTCCCCTCCCTCTCTCCCCCTCTCCCTTTTGTTGCCACCTTTCACACACCTAGGTCATGTGGCAGAAATCTTCAAGCCACTCGGTGTGTCCTTGGGGGCAAGTCTAGAGCCAAGGCTATCACCTTGTTCTTGACTCCTCCATTTAGCCTCAACTCCTAACGAAGCAAAGGGGGGTAGACCCTATTAAGTTACTAAGGCAAAATTATTTAGTATGATGATGTTAAATTGAATGAGTTACTTAGGAGTTTAAATTTTAACCATAAACAACCATAGATGACAAGATACAAAATGAGTGCACGAAAGCACAATGCTGGGACACAATATATATATATATATAGAAAGAAAATAACCAGTGCCTTAAAATGGAGTCAAAAGATAATCAATGTACTTGCATGTGCTTGGAGTGAATGTTTTGCGATTGTCTCTTGGTACGTTTTAAGTTAATGTGAAAAATGAGTTAATTAAAATTAGGCGAAGGGGTGGACTCCAGATATACCCGAGAGTACTTGGAGTATGTCCAAAACTAAACCTTCACGGCTACCTGTAAGGAATATGTGGGCTAAATGGAGTCTCTGAGGCTATTGTTCATAATGCACCCGCAGGTGTAACACAGATCGGTGCCCCGAGGTCGCTTTTCAGGAGTTCTCGCTTCCTTTGGGTATTTTGCCACCGTAATGGTTTGATCAAGGTGTTGGATTTTCACTTGATGGTTTGTCAATTTTGGAGAGTGAATCCTAATTATTCTAGTCACTCAACTGATTTTGATGCAGCTTGAATGATCAGACAAACCACAGCCAAGTGCAGAGCATACACACCAGAGTCTTGTCAATTTTAGTAAATTTTAGACAAGGCATTCTTATTAAAAAGAAAACCCCCAGGAACCTCTTTTGGTCCAAGTGGACCTCAATCGGGGAATCAAGGAGGGGTTGATTTTATTGTGGATTCTAAAACAAATTATGATAGAAAATGAAACATCAAAAGATAAGAAAACCACAATTTTCTAATTAGACTACCATGAACCCTTCTTCACCTTTCGGCTCAAAAGGAGGCTCGTGGGGTAAGTATTAAAGTTACTTTGAAACCAATAGAAATGGAATATGGAAATGATTTTAAATCAAAGTATACTACCTTGTAGATTAGTACTACGCTAGATTGAAAAAAGATGAACGAAAAGCAAAAAATGACACATACGCAAATCCCCCCAGGGGGGATGGTGAATAAGCTCGAAAGAGTCCATTCAAAAAGATCTTTGTTTTTATTAGAAGTGATTTACAATATCAGCAAATTGAAATTGATGCACTTTTGTCCTTGTTATCTGGGATCCAAAGGCTTACAGCAAGCTCGTAACAAGCTAGAATTAAAACACAGCGGTGGGGGAGGCTTCCGGGAAGCTCTGGTTCGTCCAAGAGTCAGAAATTGGGCAGAGTCTCCTTCTCTTTTTTGTTAGACCTTCTAAAAAAAAGTGATCAATTAAAATCAAATGTGCCCAAACACACTTTAAAAGTGTTTTGGGTCACCACACTAGTTACCGAAAAAAAACTAAGTAAAAATTTGTTAAGTTGGGGTAATCTAGTTTTGCAAAAAAAGAAACCAAGGAAAGAAAGCTTTCCTTGGGATATTAGCTTTCTATTTGGGCAGCCAATGAAATGTGCACTTTTATTGCAGAATATGAAACTTTAAAGTACAGCAAATGAAACTACCTTAAAAGCAAGCTACAAATTTTCTTTAAAATGCTTTGCAAAAAAGAGGATAATTTTAGCTAGATCTCTTAAAATATGACTTTATATGCAAAACGGAACTGAGATATAAACTTAATAAAGGATCTTACTAACTAGATCTATATGTAATTTTCTTTGTGAGCCATATCTAAGCAATAAGATTCTTCAAAAGTAACCAATTTGAAGAGAAATTAAGATTTTGAAGGAGGAAGAGAGAGAAAGAGTGTTAGAAGCCTGGGAATGTTGGGAGTTGGAGTCTGCTTTGGTGGAACACCGAGGGACTATGTCATTCAGAAGATCTTGAAGATGAGGAATATGAAACCAGCTCAACCTCTTCTACAAGTGATATCACCTGCAACTTAGAAATCCTTGCACAAACAGATGGTTAAAACATAGGTGCTGCTGGAAGAGATAATTGTAAAGCATGCAATTAAACTTAAAATACATACAACTCCAATAGATATAAAACAAGCAGTAGTAAGAGCATAAATCAAACTAGAATAAACTCTTACCCTAATAGGAGGAAGATCTCTCTTTCAAGGCCAACAATTAACCAGCAAAAGCAGTGATAAATAACACAGATTATACCTCATAAGCATTTGACAATCACCATCCACACATGAAGAGCATCACACCATAGATCTTGCCTCCAAAGATTCTTTATTCTAGAATAATAAAAAATACAATACAAGAGCAACAACACCTCAATCCAAGTTCTAACTAGCTTGGAAGAGGCAGCTTGTGCTTTGATTTATATGAAAACTAGGAGATCCATCCCAGGGGGCGCAAATCCCAAGGAGATGGACCAAATCAGCTCATGGAGAGTCAATCAATGCAGATATGAAGCTGAATTGAGCCTCCTTGTCAACTGAGGGGCTGATTGAGCTGACACATCACCCAATAAAAAAGCACATCAGTCCATAAAGCTTTCAGGAGAGCCCACATGTGTGGAGGAGAGAGAGAGGGCGCAATTCCCCATTAAGGCTGCTGAAGATCACCTCTGGATCTGATTTCATCACCTCCTTTAGTCAAGGATTTTCCAGATCCAGTCAATCTGGTTCAGATCTGACCAATTTCAATCACATTGGATGAGAATCTACTGATCTATGATTTTGGATTTGCTCCATTGTTCATCAATTTATTAATTAAAATAATCAATAAATGATATTTTGGGGCTTTCTGACCCGAGTGATGAAAAATCACTCAAAACTAGGAAATAGTGGGTCCATGGGTTCACATGGTGCTCTTAGCTTGAAAATGAGCACCTACATGACTGAAACTGATTATTTGGCCCACTTTTATTACAAAATCAAATTTTCCAATTAAACTATTAAAAAATAGCCTAAGTTTTGGAAAAATTAAATTTTAATAAAAAACACTGAAAAAATGAAAAAACCTAGGGGGACTTAGACATGTTCATATGACTCGAACATGATGCCTAGCATGTTTATACATTGACACATAGACTCTAATAACCTCAATAGGCCTAAATGCCAAGCTGACCACCCCAACTTTGGAGGTATGGAGTGAAAAACTCAAAAATTATCAGTCGTTTATTCAACAACCAATAATAACCAAGGGAAAAAACACCCTGGGCTGATCGAATTGACAAATAAAGTCTAAGAGACCGAGTCTTTTACAGACACTATCATGCTAGAACATTTATTACAATTCCCCCATGGGGTATGAACATGTGATATAGTACAACATAGATTCCCAGAATCAAGACTGAAGGTCTTCTAAAGTCCAAACAAGTTATCCTTGTCTGGTTCACCAGGATCACTTGATAAAAAACCACTAAGTACAACTTAGGTGGTAACATTCTGGCTCCAACTACGGGATGTGTGCTTGATCTGGTCATAGGGAAAGGAGAAGATATGAGAACACCAAAATATATGGTTTATACACCTTGTAAAAACATCTCAACTTGACAAGAAAACCTTAGTAGCACAAACATTACATGAAAAACCAAATGAACCATTAAGTTGATTTATTCAAACAAAATAAATGTAACTAACTAATGAAAACAAAAATGTTTGATTGTAGCTAAGTACAAAACAAAAAATGCGAAAAGTAAATGCTCTTTTTCAAGGAGCTTATTTTCCTACTCTAAGTATGATATAAAAAGGGTTAAGTGTAATTAGAAATCCAATGTAACCACCTAAGAATTTTATTAACATAAAAAGATTGTCCTTGTCTTTGGTTACCAACCAAAGTAAGGATACTTTATTCAAAAAATGCAAACCTGCTTCATGATCCGAAAGGGGCGGGATGGATGGGAAATCATAGGCATGAATAATGTCATCAAACTTCCTCCCAAACCGGTAAGTGTTTGTACAAGATGCTTCTATCCATGACTAGACAGGGTTGATGTACAAATCAGAATGATGAGGCAGATTGACTACACCATCATACGGATCATCAAGGATTACCGGATGATAATTCACTATATAAGCCCCAAGCAGCTCCAAATCATGAGGAAACTCTATATGTGAAGATGATAGTTGAGACTGATATTCTACTAACTGCATTACATCTGTCTTTTCACAACATTGCTTCTCCATGTATTCATTATTGATACCTTTGTGTGGCTCTGCATGATATGACTCTGAATGATCATATAAGAGTTTTGAATGTTGGTTTTCCATACTAGGATTTTCCAAGGTCTCCATATCCATGCTTCCATCTATGGAAGTATAGTAGATTGGACTTTCACAAATTTCTAAATAGACACTCCCCTTGCTAGATATAGCATAGATAGGATTCTTAATAAGATATCCACAAAAATCCCAATAGTCATCACCATCATCTATGTTAGATGTGATGGATTCCCCATTGCTGATATCAAGTTTCGATATCAAGTTCTCTTTGTCTTTATTACTAATGTTGATATATGGCTCAGACTGATCATGTGGATAAACTGCATGGTCATTTTTCATATCAAAGTTTCCCAAGGCCACATGGTCCATGCTCTCTCTTTTAGATATGCCATAGACAGAAAAACCAACAAAACCATCAAAAGTTTCTGGTTCATTATTTTCCTCTTTATTCATGTCATAGACTAGATTTTCCATGAATGTCTAGGACTCCTCATCAACATATTTGTCGGGGATAAGGGAGTCTTCGTCACTTGTATCATGCTCCAAGTTATACTTGTCCTCATTTTCATACTCATCTTCTTCAAGGAAAAGGTCATAAGGTAGTAAATCTTCCAGACTGTCATCATTATATGGAGAACACATAGGAGTCCCATAATCGATATTATAGTTTTCATCATAAGATTCACTATAAGATTCTACAATGGTTTCATCCTTAGGCTTGTACTGTTTATATGGTGACAAAGGGTAGGCTTGGCCTACCATGTATATATGATCAGGCTCACTTGAAGTTGTTTCCTTATTACTGACCTCGGGAAGTCCATGTTCCATGACTTGATTTGCAACATAACAAGTGCTTTCTTGGTGGAATTGTTCACAGGGTCTACACCATGGAATTACTTCTTCTACCATGTTAGATGAGTCTAACTAGTTTGGAATCCTAGGCTCTTATTGAGGAAAATTCTTTTGATACATCTTATTCTACCTAGGCTGAAATTTCCTAGGTCCATTATTTCTTTCCATTGTGATCAATCTATTATGCATATGATTTAGTTGTGTGGAGTGATTTGCCATAATTTGGTTTTGACTAGTAACCAAGTCTTTTATCTTGTCTGTTACCTTTTCCATGGGATCTCTAGAGGCTCCCTTTTCTTTTGATTCAACGGATTTTCCATTTTCTTTTTTTTATGAAGTGTTTCCCCTAGTGTAACCTGGAATGTTGGATTTGCCTGAACACTGCATATTCTTTTCTATTTTCTCAGCCAATTCCTGAGCAGTTTTTAGATTGGTCGGCTCTTTCTCTCTTAACTGGTACCTCAAATCACCATTGAAATATTTGATGTAAGATATGAGGATGGAGGCATCCTTTGGCTTGATTTATTTAGGGATGTCCACAACCACACGCCTAAACTTAGTGTTAAAATCATCCATGGTTTCATTCTCCATCTTCTTAATGTTATGAAGGGCAGCAAGCAGATGTCTTGGTTCTTTCTTTTCTGCCCATTTATTCTTAAAACCCTCTAGGAATTCACTAAGAGTTTTATATGAGTCATCATCTAGGTCAAGGTACTATTCCTCAGCATCATCTTCTAAGGATAAAACAAAGAGCTTCATTTTGACATAGTCGTGGTCATGGGCAGCATCATTGCAATAACTGACTAGGTGCTTTTCAAAATTTCAAAGGTGAGACTTAGCAGTGATGGCATTATTGCCCTGAAATATCGGGAGCTTCTTGATATCATCTTTTGGAATGGCATGGGGAGCACCTACTATCTGAGAAAAGTCAAGGGGCTTGAACAATTCCGTCATTTCTTGAGATTGGTGAACATGACTCTCTACAAATATGTGATGGATATCTGAGAGGGATTGGTCTCCTAAATTCTCAAGTTTTCTACAGGAAGTCTGCCTATTCAATATTTCCCTAATAAACCTTTCGGGATCAGGGAGAGGATTGAATAATTGTCGGCGATTTCTTCGGGTAGAAATTCTTGAAGGGATGTTAGACAGTGGAGTCGCCAGATGGATCGATTTTTAATTTTTATGTTTTTTAAAGACTAGATCAATCAAAAGTTTTTATCTTTTTATTTGTTTAGAAAAAAGTTAAGCTAAGTTGTACTCGGGAATAAAAATATTTATCCCCAGCAATGGCACCAAAAGTTGTTGCCGCCTTTCACACGCCTAGGTCACGTGGCTGAAATCTTCAATCCACTCGGTGTGTCCTTGGGGGGAAGTCTTGAGTCAAGGATGTCACCTTGTTCTTGACTCCTCCTTTTAGGCTCAACTCCTAATGAATCCAAGGGGGGTAGACCCTATTAAGTTACTAAGGAAAAATTATTTAGTATGGTGATGTTAAATTGACTGAGTTACTTAGGAGTTTGAATTTTAACCATAAACAACCATAGATGACAAGATACAAAATGAGCACACGAAAGCACAATGCTGAGACACACACTATATATATAGAAAGAAAATATCCAGTGCCTTAAAATGGAGTCAAAATATAATCAATGTATTTGCATGTGCTTGGAGTGAATGTTTTGCGACTGCCTCTTGGTACGTTTTAAGTTAATGTGAAAAATGAGTTGATTAAAATTAGGCGAAGGGGTGGACTCCAGATATACCCGAGAGTACTTGGAGTATGTCCAAAACTAAACCTTCATGGATACCCGCAAGGAATATGTGGGCTAAATGGAGTCTCTGAGGCTATTGTTCATAATGCACCCACAGGTGTAACAGAGATCGGTGCCTTGAGGTCACTTTTCAGGAGTTCCCGCTTCCTTTGGGTATTTTTCCACCGTAATGGTTTGATCGAGGTGTTGGATTTTCACCTGATGATTTGTCAATTTGGGAGAGTTTATCCTAATTATTCTAGTCACTTAAGTGATTTTGATGCATATTTACTGATCGAATGAACCACAGCCAAGTGAAGAGCATACACATCGGAGTCTTGTCAATTTTAGTAAATTTTAGATAAGGTGTTCTTATTAACAAGAAAACCTCCCAGGAACCTCTTTAGGTCCAAGTGGACCTCAATCGGGGAATCAAGGAGGGGTTGATTTTATTATGGTTACTGAAACAAATGATGATATAAAATGAAACATAAAAAGATAAGCAAACCACAATTTTCTAATTAGACTACCACGAACCCTTGTTCACCTTTCGACTCAAAAAGAGGCTCGTGGGGTAAGTATTAAAGTTACTTTGAAACCTATAGAAATGGAATATGAAAATTATTTTAAATCAAAGTATACTACCCTGGAGATTAGTACTACGCTAGATTGAAAATAGATGAACGAAAAGCAAAAAATGACACGAACGTAAATCCCCCCAAGGGAGATGGTGAATAGGATCGAAAGAGCCTATTCGAGAAGATATTTTGTTTTTATTAGAAGCGATTTAGAATATGAAACTTTAAATTACAGCAAAGGAAACTACCTTAAAAGCAAGCTACAAATTTTCTTTAAAATGCTTGCAAAAAAGAGGATAATTTCAGCTAGATCTCTTAAAATATGACTTTATATACAAAACGGAACTAAGATCTAAACTTAAGAAAGGATCTTACTAACTAGATCTATATGTAATTTTCTTTGTGATACAGATATAAGCAATAAGATTCTTTAAAAGTAACCAATTTGAAGAGAAATTAAGATTTTGAAGGAGGAAGAGAGAGAAAGAGTGTTGGAAGCCTGGGAATGTTGGGATTTGGAGTCTGCTTTGGTGGAACACTGAGGGACTATGTCATTTAGAGGATCTTGAAGATGAGGAAGATGGAAACCAGCTCAACCTCTTCTACAAGCGATATCACCTGCAACTTAGAAATCCTTTCACAAATAGATGGTTAAAACATAGGTACTACTGGAAGAGATAATTGGAAAGCATGAAATTAAACTTAAAATACATACAAATCCAATAGATTGGAAACAAGAAACAGTAAGAGCATAAATCAAACTATAATAAACTCTTACCCTAATAGGAGGGAGCTCTCTCCTTCAAGCCCAACAATTAACCAGCAAAAGTAGTGATAAATAACACAAATTATACCTCATAAGAATTTGGCAATCACCATCCACACATGAAGAGAATTACACCATAGATCTTTCCTCCAAAGCTTCTTTATTCCAGAATAATAAAAAATGCAATACAAGAGCAATAGCACCTCAATCCCAGTTCTAACTAGCTTGGAAGAGGCAGCTTGTGCTTTGATTTATACAAAAACCAGGAGATCCAGCCCAGGGGGCACAAATCCCAAGGAGATAAACCAAATCAGCTGATGGAGAGTCAATCAATGTAGATCTGAAGCTAAAATAAGCCTACTTGTCAACCGGGGGGCTGATTGAGCTGACACATCACCCCATAAACTGACACATTAGTCCACAGAGCTTCCAGGAGAGCCCACACATGTGGAGGAGAGAGAGAGGCCACTATTCCCCATAAAGGTTGCTGAATATCACCTCTGGATCTGATTTGATCACCTCCTTTAGTCAAGGATTTTCCAGATCCAGTCAATTTGGTTTAGATCTGACCGATTTCAATCAAATTGGTTGAGAATCCATTGATCTATGATTTTGGATTTGCTCCATTATTCATCAATTTATTAATTAAAATAATCAATAAATGATTTTTTGGGGCTTTTTGACGTGAGTGATGAAGAATCACTCAAAACTAGGAAATAGTGGGTCCATGCGTTTACATGGTGCTCTTAGCTTGAAAATGAACACCTACATGACTGAAACTGATTATTTGGCCCACTTTTACTATAGAATCAATTTTTCCAATTAAACTATTAAAAAATAGCCTAAGTTTTGGAAAAATTAAATTTTAATAAAAAACACTGAAAAAATTAAAAAAATTAAAAAATGAAAAAACCTAGGGGGACTTAGACATGTTCATATGAATCGACCATGATGCCTAGCATGTTTATACATTGACACATAGACTCTAATAACCTCAATAGGCCTACATGCCAATCCGACCACCCCAACTTTGGAGGTATGGAGTGAAAAAATAAAAAATTATCAGTCGTTTATTCAACAACCAATAATATCCAAGGGAAAAACACCTTGGGCTGATCGGATTGACAAATAAAGTCTAAGTGACTGAGTCTTTTACAGACATTATTATTCTAGAACATTTATTACAATTCCCCCATGGGGTATGAACATGTCATATAGTACAACACAGCTTCCCAGAAGCAAGACTGAAGGTCTTCTGAAGTCCGAACGAGTTATCCTTGTTCAGTTCACCAGGATCACTTGATAAAAAACCACTAAGTACAACTCAGGTGGTAACATTCTGGCTCCAACTGCGGGACGCGTGCTCGATCTTGTCATAGGGCAAGGAGAGGATACGAGAAAACCAGAATCTCTGGTTTATACACCCTATAAAAACATCTCAACTTTACAAGAAAACCTCAGTAGCACAAGCTTTACATGAAAAACCAAATGAACCATTAAGCTGATTTATTCAAACAAAATAAATGTAACTAACTAATGAAAACAAAAATGTTTGATTATAGCTAAGTACAAAACAAAAAATGTGGAAAGTAAATGCTCTTTTTCAAGGAGCTTATTTTCCTACTCTAAGCATGATATAAAAAGGGTTAAGTGTAATCAAGAATCCAATGTAACCACCTAAGAATTTTATTAACATAAAAAAAAATTCCTTGTCTTTGGTTACCAGCCAAACTAAGGATACATTATTTAGAAAATGCAAACCTGTGTGATGATCCAGAAGAGGCGAGATGGATGGGAAATCATAGGCATGAATAATGTTGTCAAACTTCCTCCCAAACTGCTAAGTGCTTGTGCAGGCTGCTTCTATCCATGACTGGACAGGGTTGATCTACAAATCAGAATGATGAGGTAGATTGACTACACCATCATACTGATTATCAAGGCTTACCGGATGATAATTCACTGTATAAGCCCCAAGCGGCTCCAAATCATGAGGAAACTCTATATGTGAAGATGATAGTTGAGACTGATATTATACTAACTGCATCACATCTATATTTTCACAACACTGCTTCTCCATGTCGTCAGTATTGATACCTTTGTGCGGCTCTGCATGATATGACTTTGAATGATCATATAAGAGTTTTGAATGTTGCTTTTCCATACTAGGATTTTCCAAGGTCTCCATATCCATGCTTCCCTCTATGGAAGTATAGTAGATTGGACTTCCACAAATTTCTAAATAGACACTCCCCTTGCTCGATATAGCATAGATAGGATTCTTAATAAGATATCCACAAAAATCCCAATAGTCATCACCATCATCTATGTTAGATGTGATGGATTTCCCATTGCTGATATCAAGTTCTCTTTGTCTTCATTACTGATATTGATATATGGCTCAGACTGATCATGTGGATAAAATGCATGGTCATTTTTCATATCAAAGTTTCTCAAGGCCACATGGTCCATGCTCTCTCCTTTAGATATGCCATAGACAGAAAACCAACAAAACCATCAAAATTTTCTGGTTCATTATTTTCGTCTTTATTCATGTCATAGATTGGATTTTCCATGAATGTCCAGAACTCCTCATCAACATCTTTGTTGGGGATAAGGGATTCTTTTTCACTTATATCATGCTCCAAGTTATAAATTCATACTCATCTTCTTCAGAGAAAAGGTCATAAGGTAGTAAACCTTCCAAACTATCATCATTATATGGAGAACACATAAAAGTCCCATCATCTATATTACAATTTTCATCATAAGTTTCACTATAATATTTTGTAATGGTTTCATCCTCAGGCTTGTACTATTTAGATGGTGACAAAGGGTAGGCCTAGCCTACCATGTATATATGATCAGGCTCGCTTGAAGTTGTTTCTTGATTACTGACCTCGGGAAGTCCATGTTCCATGACTTGATTTGCAACATAACAAGTGCTTTCTTGGTGGAATTGTTCACAAGGTCTACACCATGGAATTACTTTTTCTACCATGTTAGATGATTCTAACTGGTTTGGAATCCTAGGCTCTTGCTGAGGAAATTTTTTTTGATACATCTGATTCTGCCTAGGCTGAAAGGTCCTAGGTCCATTATTTCTTTCCATTGGGATCAATCTATTATGCATATGATTAAGTTGTGTGCAATGATTTTCCATAAGTTGGTTTTGACTAGTAACCAAGTCTTTTAGCATGTCTATTACCTTTTCCATGGGATCTCTAGAGGCTCCCTTTTCTTCTGATTCAACGGATTTTCCCTTTTATTTGTTGTATGAAGTGATTATCCTAGTGTAACCTGGAATGTTGGATTTTCCTGAAGACTGCATATTATTTTCTATTTTCTCGACCAATTCCTGAGCATCTTTTAGATCGATTAGCTCTTTGTCTCTTAACTGGTACCTCAAATCACCAGTGAAAGCTTTGATGTAAGATATGAGGATGGAGGCATCCTTTGGCTTGATTTCTTTAGGGATGTCTACAACTGCACACCTAAACTTAGTGTTAAAATCATCCATGCTTTCATTCTCCATCTTCTTAATGTTATGAAGGGCAGCAAGCAGATGTCTTGGTTCTTTATTCTCTCCCAATTTCTTCTTAAAACCCTCTAGGAATTCACTAAGAGTTTTATATGAGTCATCATCTAGGTTGAGGTAGAATTCTTGAACATCATATTCCAAGCATAAAACAAAGAGCTTCATTTTGACATCGTCATGGTCATGGGCAGCGTCATTGCAATAACTGACCAGGTGCTTTTCAAACTTTCGAATGTGAGACTTGGTAGTGATGGAATTATTGCCCTGAAATATCGGGAGCTTCTTGATAGCATCTTTTGGAATGGCATGGGGAGCACCTGCTATCTGAGAAAAGTCAAGGGGCTTGAAAAATTCCGTCATTTCTTGAGATTCATGAACATGACTCTCTACAAATATGTGATGGATATCTGAGAGGGATTGGTCTCCTAAATTTTCAAGGTTTCTACGGGAAGTCTAGCTATTCAATATTTCCCTAATAAACCTTCCAGGATCAAGGAGAGGATTGAATAATTATCGGTGATTTCTTCAAGTAGAAATTCTTGAAGGGATGTTAGATAGTGGAGTCGCCAGATGGATCGAGTTTTAATTTTTATGTTTTTAAAGACTTGATCAATCATTTTTTTTTATCTTTTTAGTTGTTTAGAAAAAAGTTAAGCTAAGTCATACTCGGGAATAAAAATATTTATCCCCGGTAATGGCGCCAAAATGTGTTGCCACCTTTCACACACCTGGGTCATGTGGTAGAAATATTCAAGCCACTCGGTGTGTCCTTGGGGGCAAGTCTTGAGTCAAGGATGTCACCTTGTTCTTGACTCCTTCGTTTAGGCTCAACTCTTAACAAAGCCAAGGGGATTAGACCCTATTAAGTTACTAAGGAAAAATTATTTAGTATGGTGATGTTAAATTGAATGAGTTACTCAGGATTTTGAATTTTAACCATAAATAACCATAGATGACAAGATACAAAATGAGTGCACGAAAGCACAATGCTGAGACACAATATATATATATATATATAGAAAGGAAATATTCAGTGCCTTAAAATGGAGTCAAAAGATAATCAATGTACTTGCATGTGCTTGGAGTGAATGTTTTGCGATTGCCTCTTGGTACGTTTTAAGTTAATGTGAAAAATGAGTTGATTAAAATTAGGTGAAGGGGTGGACTCCAGATATACTCGAGAGTACTTGGAGTATGTCCAAAACTAAACCTTCACGGCTACCTGCAAGGAATATGTGGGCTGAACGGAGTCTCTGAGGCTATTTTCCATAATGCACCCGCAGGTGTAACAAAGATCGGTGCCCCGAGGTCACTTTTCAAGAGTTGCCGCTTCCTTTGGGTATTTTTCCACCGTAATGGTTTGATCTAGGTGTTGGATTTTCACCTGATGGTTTGTCAATTTGGGTGAGTGAATCCTAATTATTCTAGTCACTCAAGTACTTTTGATGTAGCTTTACTGATCGAACGAACCGCAACCAAGTGCAGAGCATACACATTGAAGTCTTGTCAATTTTAGTAAATTTTAGACAAGGTGTTCTTATTAAAAAGTAAACTGCCTAGGAACCTCTTTTGATCCAAGTGGACCTCAATCAAGGAATCAAGAAGGGGTTGATTTTATCATGGTTACTAAAACAAATGATTATAGAAAATGAAACATAAAAAGATAAGCAAACCACAATTTTCTAATTAGACTACCATGAACCCTTCTTCACCTTTCAGCTCAAAAGGAGGCTTGTGGGGTAAGTATTAAAGTTACATTGAAACCAATAGAAATGGAATATGGAAAATATTTTAAATCAAAGTATACTACCTTGTAGATTATTACTACGCTATATTGAAAAAATATGAACGAAAATAAAAAAATGACGCTGACACAAATCCACTCAGGGGGGATAAAAAATATCTTTTGTTTTTATTAGAAGCGATTTACAATATCAACAAATTGAAATTTATGCACTTTGGTCCTTGTTATATGGGATCCAAAGGCTTACAGCAAGCTCGTAGCAAGCTAGAATTAAAACACAGCGGTGGGGGAAGCTTCCGGGAAGCTCTGATTCGTCCAAGAGTCAAAAATTAGGCAGAGTCTCCTTCTCTTTTTTGTTAGACCTACTAAAAAATAGTGATAATTTAAAATCAAATGTTCCCAAACACACTTTAAAAGTGTTTTGGGTCACCACACTAGTTACCAACAAAAAACTAAGTAAAAATTTGTTAAGTTGGGGTAATCTAGTTGTGCAAAAAAAGGAACCAAGGAAAGCGAGCTTTTCTTGCAATCTTGGCTTGCTGTTTGGGAAGCCAATGAGATGTGCACTTTTATTATAGAATATGAAACTTTAAAGTATAGCAAAGCAAACTACCTTAAAATCAAACTACAAATTTTCTTTAAAATGCTTGCAAAAAAGAGGATAATTTCAGCTAGATCTCTTAAAATATGACTTTATATGCAAAATGGAACTGAGATCTAAACTTAATAAAGGATCTTACTAATTATATATATATATGTGTGTGTGTGTAATTTTCTTTGTGAGATAGATATAAGCAATAAGATTATTTAAAAGTAACCAATTTGAAGAGAAATTAAGATTTTGAAGGAGGAAGAGAGAGAAAGAGTGTTGGAAGCTTGGGAATGTTGGGCTTTGGAGTCTGCTTTGGTGGAACACCGAGAGACTATGTCATTCAGAAGATATTGAAGATGAGGAAGATGCAAACCATATCAACCTCTTCTACAAGCGATATCCCCTGCAACTTAGAAATCCTTGCACAAACAGATGGTTAAAACATAGGTGCTGCTAGAAAAGATAATTGGAAAGCACGCAACTAAACTTAAAATACATACAACTCAAATAGATTTGAAACAAGAAACAGTAATACCATAAATAAAACTAGAATAAACTCTTACCCTAACAGGAGGGAGCTCTCTCCTTCAAGGCCAACAATTAACCAGCAAAAGCAGTGATAAATAACACAACTTATACCTCATAAGCATTTGACAATCACCATCCACACATGAAGAGCATTACACCATAGATATTGCCTCCAAAGATTCTTTATTCTAGAATAATAAACAATTCAATACAAGAGCAACAACACAATCCTAGTTCTAACTAGCTTGGAAGAGGCAGCTTGTGCTTTGACTTATATAAAAACTAGGAGATCCAGACCAAGGGGGGCGCAAATCCTAAGGAGACAGACCAAATCAGCTGATGGAGAGTCAATCAATGCAGATTTGAAGATGAACTGAGCCTACTTGTCAACCAGGGGGCTGATTGAGATAACAAATCACTCCATAAACTGACACATCAGTCCACAGAGCTTCCAGGAGAGCCCACATGTGTGGAGGAGAGAGAGAGGGTGCAATTTCCGATAAATGATACTGAATATCACCTCTGGATTTGATTTGATCACCTCCTTTAGTCAAGGATTTGCCAGATCCAATCAATTTGGTTCAGATCTGACGGATTTCAATCAAATCAGTTGAGAATCCACTGATCTATGATTTTGGATTTGCTCCATTATTCATCAATTTATTAATTAAAATAATCAATAAATGATTTTTTGGGGCTTTTTTACATGAGTGATGAAAAATGACTCAAAACTAGGAAATAGTGGGTCCATGGGTTTACATGGTGCTCTTAGCTCGAAAATAAGCACCTACATGACTGAAACTAATTATTTGGCCCACTTTTATTACAAAATCAATTTTTCCAATTAAACTATTAAAAAATAGCCTAATTTTGGAAAAATTAAATTTTAATAAAAAATATTGAAAAAATGAAAAAAATGAAAAAAAGAAAAAACCTAGGGCGACTTAGACATGTTCATATGAGTTGACCATGATGCCTAGAATGTTTATACATTGACACATATACTCTAATAACCTCAATAGACCTAAATTCCAAGCCAACCACCCCAACTTTGGAGGTATGGAGTGAAAAACTCAGAAATTATCAGTCGTTTATTCAACAACCAATAATAACCAAGGGAAAAACACCTTGGGCTGATCAGATTGACAAATAAAGTCTAAGAGACCGATTTTTTTACAGACACTATCATTCTAGAACATTTATTACAATTCCCCCATGGGGTATGAACATGCGATATAGTACAACACAGCTTCCCAGAAGCAAGACTGAAGGTCTTCTAAAGTCCAAACAAGTTATCCTTGTCCAGTTCACCAGGCTCACTTGATAAAAAACCACTAAGTAGTAACACCTCTCCCCCTCTCCCTCTCTTCCTCTCCTTCTCCATCTCCCTATCTCCATCTCCATCTCCCTCTCACTCTCTCTCCACTTCCCTCCCCCTAGTCTCTCTCTCCCTCTCCACTACACCACTTCACTCTCCTTGGTACTTCCAAGCTCCTTCTCGTTCTCTCTCCCACCCCCTTCCTCTCCTTCCCACTCACTCTCTTACCCACCATCTCTCTCCATCCCCTCCTCTCTCTCTCACTCCCCCCCATCTCTATTTCTACCTCCCACTCTCTCCTTCCCTTCCTCCCCCTCTCCTCCTCTCCCTACCCCTATCTATATCCACACCCTATCTATCTTGACACCCTATTCGTATATCTCTCCCTGTCCCCCTCCCCCTCTATCCCACTCCCCCACTCCCCATTTAACTCTCCCTCTTTGCATCTCCCTCTCCTGATCCTCTCTCCCCATCTGATATTTTTTCCCCCTCAGTCCCACTTTCCAAATCTTTCCCTCTCCCTTTCCCTCTCCT
>LPNX011092614.1:0-55185 GCA_001517045.1 Pseudotsuga menziesii | reverse complement strand
AACCCGGCTTTCTCTCTCTCTCTCTCTCTCTCTCTCTCTCTTTATCACCCCCGAATCCTCCTCCTATCCCTATTTGCCCCCTATATGACTCCCTTAACCCCCACCCATCTCTATCTCTCCTAGCCCCTCAACACCCCCTTTTCTCTCTCTAACCTCCACTCCTCCCCCTAATCCTTATTAATCCCCTCTCTCCCCTACTCCACCTACCCCTAACACCCCATTTCTCCCTCTCTCCTACTCCACACTTATTATGTACATATAAATCATAAACATTAAAAATTGTGATAGTTAATTATAAAGACAATAACATTTAAGCATAAACAATAAATAAGAAAATAAAACAACAAAATCACAATAAGTATATTTTAAAAGTATATATGGTTTCTACTATACTTAAAATATAATAAAAAAATTAATTTAATTAAAGGAAAAAATATATATTTTAATTTAGCAAATAGACGAACATAACAAAATGAAAGTTATACATAAAGTTAAGGATTTAAATTGTAAATATTTATTTTCAAAGAGAAGAAATAAAATCCAAGTCTTGGATGCATAATTAGATGTCAAAATAAAACTATTTAACTTTCTTGGTGACAACAAAATCATAATAAGTATATTTTAAAAAATATCTATGCTTTCTTTTTTCAATATACATAAAATGTAATAAAAAAAGTGATATAATTAAAGGTTTAAAAAATATTTTAATTTGCCAAATATAGAAAAATAAAAAAATAAAAGTTATACCTAAAGTTAAGGATTTCAAATTTTATTTAAATTTAGAAAACAAAAATGATATTTTTTCTCAGAAAAAAGAAATAAAAACTAAGTCCTGAATGCATAGATGTCAAAATAAAACTATTTTACTTTCTTGGTGACCCAACCAACATTAATATACAATATATATGTCAATTCCAAAGTCATAAAAATCATTTTTATATTATTATCCCACTAATTATATCTAAATCTTTATGCATAACTGTTTAACAAAATATGGATACCTAGTGCATCACTCATACAATGTTAACAAAATTTACATATAAATTGTCGGAGTATTCTGAAGGGCATAATCATAATCTCACCAAGATTGAAAAAATTGTGATACGAAATCCAAGCTTTTATCTATCTATATATATATATATATATATATAAAAGACAAGTTAAACAAATAATAAGATTCCTTACTAACATGTGCTCTAATGCTGTATGGAATTCGATTGGTTGTCCTATAAGTTTACTTCCAATATTTCAAACCATCACCACAAGCCCATATTTTTCTCAAATAGGGTAAGAGTTTTCCATACAATCTAAACCACAAAGCAATTCCTCTCAGATCTTCTTTGTATATATGTTTCATCTAGTCTTTGGCCAAACAGTATAGGTTTTCAATGATGGAAACATAATTCTAATGCCGGGGAACGTATAGGTTTTCAATGATGAAAACATAATTATAATGAGAAGCACCTAGGCCCTCCTGACTACTCTCATTGTAATGAAGATCCATTCACAGCTATACAAAGAAACAATTATACAGAGAAACCATAAGAAATTATAAATAACTTCCTACCTGGATTTAGAAGCCTAGAATACTCTGATCATAATGAAGAGCCATGCATACAATGCGGCCATTTGAGAAAAATTCGACCTACAAAGCTCAGTTATAAAAAGAAACCATGAGAAACACACAGCAGGGGAGATATATAAAAACAAAGAATTGTAATTGAGAAAATGCGTTGCAGTCAGACCTGAGATGAGATCATCCAACATCAAAGCCCCAAGAACGTCATTGTGAACCCTCCATGGCGTCTTGATCTCATCTCCATTACAAACCATGCAAATTGTGGAGGGCATGAGAGGAATATTCGATCTGCAGAGAATGGTAATATAGAGAGAATGAATGTGAGAAACTCAAAATCCTATAATATCGACAACGAGAATCAAAAGCAGGGGAGATAAATCAAAGTAGAGCAGAGTATGGTAATTCAAAAAATACCTTGCATTTTGAATTGATTTGATCCTATTTTTGCTTCTCCACCATGGGAACATGCTATAAATAACAGCCATGTGAAGAGGCCATAAATAAAAACAAAACCGCGATAAGATAAAGAATCATACGAAATTCAACCTGGATCTCATCTCCATCAAGAACCATGCTTCAAGAATCTCCCATCATCAAGAACCATAAGAATCAAGAACCACACATATATAATCCCCCATCAAGAACCATAAGAATCAAGAATCAATAACAACGCATCAAGAATCTCCCATCAAGAATGGTAAGAAATTGGACCTGCAAAACAAAACAGAGAGCTGAGGAGATAAATTCCTTCTAGTCAAAATTGAGATGGGATGCCATCAAATTGCCAAGAAAATTATTGTGAACCCTCGGTGGCATCTTGATCTCATCTCCATTACGAACCATGAGAGGAATATTCCATCTACAGAGCATGGTAATACAAAGAGAGAGAGACTGTGATAAACTCAAAAGGCTATAATATCCATCGCGGGTACCATAAGAAACATAGAGTAGCAGAGATAAATAAAAACAGAGCATTGTAATTGAGAAAATGAGTTGCAGTCAAATCTGAGAGATGATCCAACATCAAAGAAAAAAGAACAAAGAACATCATTGTGAATTGATATCACCTCCATTAATAATCACGCATAGCATGTATATACAGAGATGATTTGATCCAATATCTACTCCTCCACATTGGCAGACAGGTGAGAAATTGTAACATACCCAAAAATTGAAAAAATAAATATTTATTTCAACCAAACAGTATGTTAAATTTTATTATGACCAAGTGATCAAAGATGACTGTAATTAAAGAATTATTTATTTTATTAATTAATAAACGGAGACACCTAGTCAAGGGAGATTGTTAAATGAGAGCTCACTTCCACTAGGAGGAAGGAGCAACTGTAAAAGGCTGATTGACAAATGGCAGCACTAGCAATTCACTTTCTAGCTGTTGTAGGAGCATAATCCCTAAAAAAGTGGTCATGTTCCCTAAGAGGGGGAAAATGAGCTGGGTGGCTCATTAATTCCAATTGACCCTAAGACCTAGGAAATCTTATTTAAACCATCAAATTGAGTAGGAGGCTCATCACTCAGTCTGATTTATGGGAGAATGACTTTGTGATTGCTGGAAACTGAAAAGTCAAGCACACAAAGAATTTGATGAGGGGATAGATAAAGTGAATTGTTGAGTTAAGTATGCTGTGTAGCAGAGATATTCATCCTAGTGGTGTAGTGAACAAGCATGGGGGTCCTAACCAAGTGATTTGGCTGCTTCAAGAAAGGTTGGGTGGAACAGTCTCCCTTGGGTATTGGTTCCACTTCTCCATAAACTTCCAGGTTCTAACTCTCATCTGTCTGTGTCATTATTTATTTCTAATTAAATATACTGCAAATTGTTAATGTATATATGTTGAATTAATTGAATTAAAAAAAAATTATCCCCTGTTCCTCTCACCAAAAGTATTGGTGACGTACTCTAGTACAGGAGGATATAGAATTATGTTGAATGAGTAGAAAGAGATTGAATGAATAAATATGTATTATTCTGATTTAGAGTATGGGTGCAATATATAGTTATAAATAGTCTTTCCTCTAATTTTTTTAGAAAATATGTATTTATTAAAAACATGAAGTACAGTTATAAATTCAAATGTTAAACTTTTACTAGTCTTAAAGCAAAAATAAAAGAATTTGCAGGTTAATTGAAAGTGCAGAAATTTTAAACATCTTTTGCTAGATTCTATGAGATTCATAAGTTCAGGCCTTAAACTGTTCTATTAATACCTTAGCACTTTTTGAAGGCTTCCAGTTTGTTTTGATATTGTTTTAAATAATTTTCTAAATTAATAAGTTACAGCTTTAAGGGCTTAAACCTTATAATTTCTATAGAAAAACTAATTTACTTAAACACTTTAAAGAAAACCTAGATCTAGCATAACTAGTTTCTTTGGTAAAAACAATGTTTATATCTCTTAATGGGAATAGATAATTGTGTAATCCCTCCTAAAATTTAAATAAAAAAAAATCTTACCTTCAATATGGATTATTATGTAAAGTTTATTTTGTTTAAGTTTTAGGGATTACCCATTTCCTCTTATTTTAAAGAATTGGATTCAAATATCTAATAATTACAAGAATCAAACCTAATTAATTTAACGTGTGTATTTCTTTTAGTTAATGAGAAATCAATATCACGGCTCTTACTTTTTGTTTCCCTACTAAAATGGTGGATCTTATTCCCTCAAAACATTTACAGATTTTAACTAAGTCAAACCTTGCATATCTTTATTTTATTAACAAACTTTTGACAAAGTGTTTACCAAGAACAATAGTAAAACCTACCGTCACATTTCTAGAAGTACAGTAACTCACGCGAGTTACTGGGTAAAATCTTAGTCCTTAACTAAAAAGAGAAAAGAAGTCAATATATGTTATCATTATTAAAATTGATAAAAGGATAAAATTACTCCCAACCATTTATGATTTTTCCCTAAGATAAATTCCCTTCGTACTAAACAAAGGAAGGATGTCTCAAGTTGAAAATACAGTAAGTGTAAACTATATTCTTGCAGAGTAATTTCCACAATTTCTACCTCAATTTATTTTTGTGTTAAAAAAAAAATCATTAAAGTTTCCAGACTGATGCTTTATCTAGACTCTGTATACGCATCGGTTTATTTAGTTCTTTCTCCAGAACTTTCTTGTTTTTATTATTATTAAAAACAGCTAATGTTACCATAGAAGTAGTTCTTTCTCCAGAACTTTCTTGTTTTTATTATTATTAAAAACAGCTAATGTTACCATAGAAGTAGTTCTTTCTCCAGAACTTTCTTGTTTTTATTATTATTAAAAACAACTAATGTTACCATAGGTTTATTTAGTTCTTTCTCCAGAACTTTCTTGTTTTTATTATTATTAAAAACAGCTAATGTTACCATAGAAGTAGTTCTTTCTCCAGAACTTTCTTGTTTTTATTATTATTAAAAACAACTAATGTTACCATAGAAGTTTCCTTTAAAGTTGTGGTAGAACGTAAGGTTCTATCTCCACCCGATTAAATTAAAGAATATTTTACTTCCCCACACAGTGGAACGAAATAAACATTTAACAAATTTTTACGGCCATAGTTCTATACAACCAACTAATTTACTAAACCCAAAGGGCATTTGAGAACATCTAGCAAGGTAGTATATTCCAGAAAAATGGTTTAGCCACAAAATCTCGATCGAAATAGCATTTGTTTAAAATCAGGTTTATAGAGTTGTTTAAATAAAGATTTGATTTATAAAAAAAGAGATCCACCAATATCATACTTCCTCTACAGTATTATTTAGCCACATTATCTCTTCTCTAACGGAAGGCTCTGCAAGTAATTAAGGTAAAGAAGAAAAAAAACAACTATCTACCCATCATGAGACCCAATGGTATTCACAGGAGACACACTTCTAAGCATCATGGGTCTTACCCATCCAAGGAGAATTGTTGCAACTTTTTTTTGATACCCCATCACAGAGTGAACCTATATGCAAACCGTTACATTGGGGTTAAGTAATTTTTGTATAACTATTCGGTAGAAATGAAAGAATAAAATAGATTTTACACTGAGTAAGTCCTTACCTTTCACAGCGACGGAAAACTTATCAGAGTCATCCAATGCTAACTTATCAGAGTCATCCAATGCTATTTCTAGAACCAGCATGATAAATCTCTAAACAAGAATGAAGCATTCGTGGAAGAAACAGAGGGCCAAGGTTAATATCTTCCCCGTCTCTGTTCACCATATAGGAGTTTTTGTAGTGACAGAAGAGCCAAAAACCAAGAGCAAAGTTGTGGTTTGATCAATAAAGACCTTATAGACCCCATTGAAATGATAAGACATGTTCTTCAATATGCATTAAAAACCATAGGGTTCTATCCTTACCACGTAGACAGCAGGCGAGGATTTCCAATACTGTCACATGGGATGCATAAGGGTGAAGTTATAGCCCATCCTGTTTTTGAAATTATCACCTATTATGTCAACCAACACATCTTGAATAAAAATTTAAGGAAATGATGATTATAATTTCCCTTCTGGTTATCAAGGTTTGAGTTATGGTAAATTATTAGGCGTGTCCATATCATTAAATTTATCTAAGAAGATAATTTTGAACTAGGTGTAAGATAGATGTATTTAACCTTTGTTTAGAAGTTAGGCCAATTTCTGTGTACTTCCTTTTGTTAATATGTTAGGAAGGTTTCACCTTAGCAATTTCCTGAACACCTGAACGAGGATGTGTTAGTTGTAGTGACTAAGTAAGACCCCTGTAGTGTTCTTGGTGCAACTCAGTTACAGACCTTCTTTTGATCTTAATCACTAAACTGAACAAAGATGGTTTACCTAAAGTTACCAAACTTTGCTATATGAGTAAAAAATTAAATAACGAAAACAAGCTTTAACTAAATTACCTTTTGACAGTAATGTTTAATTAAACAAAGTATAAGAAGTAACATTGTTCTAAACATTGTCATGTAAAATGTTAGTATTGTGTACAATAAAAGAAAGGAAAAAAAATAAAATAATTAGGGGATGTTACAAGTGGTATCAGAGTGAGGTTTCAATGCTAAGCCTGACAAGCTCACTCGCTTATGAAGAAAAACAACATTCTAATATTATTTTTGTATTTATTTCTTTTCAGCAATATAAAAACATGTTTTGTAGAAAATAGAGGATGCAGAAGCCTTTGCTGAGAATGGTCCTCAACATGAAAATCCTGATAATTTTTATGTGGATTTGAATAATCCTGAATTAATACAAACAGTCTGAGAACTGAAGGATGAACTACAAAATGTAAGACAGGATAACCAAATAATTTTAGAATTAAATGAATATCTCTTGGACAAAATGAATAAACAAGAGAAAGATAAAAGGAGTGTTATCAGAACTGAATCTGACACGTCCTATAAACCTAAAGGAAAAAGGGGAAAATGTTCTGACAGTGAATCTTCCTCAGATATTAGACCAAGGTCACATAAGGAAAAATAGATATTCATAAGTGACAACAATGATAGTGACCGAAGACCTAGGAAGAATAAATACAAACCCTATGAAGAGATTTCTGGAGAATTCAAGAAAATAAAACCTCCTATGTTCGATGGGGGAGAAGAGAAAGAAGAGGAAGCATAATCCTGGCTATCGGGCATGAAGAAATGCTTTCAAATTTATAATTATTTTGACAGATGAAAGGATAGAATGGCTATTTACAACTTGACAGGGAAATCCAACATATGGTGGCAAGACATCAAGAGGGTCAAGAATCTGAAGGAGAAGTACTTGACTTGGAGATTTTTTAAGAAGTACTTCAAGAGAAGGTTTCTATCAGAACAATATTATGAGGACAGAGCCAAGGAATTTTATGACTTAAAACTTGGGTCCATGTCTATGAAGGAATTACGCAGCAAGTTCTTAATTTTACTAAGGTACGTACCATACATAATAGACGAAAAACTAAGAATTCAACAGTTTCTAAGTTGTTTACCTGCTAGCTTCAAGGATAGGATTGAGTTTAACAATCCAAAAACCTTGTAGGAATCTACGCAGAAGGCAGAATTATGTTATGAACAAGGAAAGAAAAGAGAAATCCTACCAAGTTGGAAAACCAAAAAGACTAGTCAATTTGATCAAAGCAAAAGAGGATTCAAATCAAACAAGAGTTTTGGTAGTAAGACCCAGAACTTTTCCAAAAAAACATCCAGAAGATTGATTTTAAGAACAAGATACCTCATAATATTGCAGCATCAAAGGGTAAGGATTTTTCTAACAATTTTGTTAGAAACACTGAACAACGGGAACCTGTCAAATTTTGGGAATTTCAAAGACCACACTTTGCCAAATACTATCCAAATCAGAAGGGAAACACCAACAATATACACACTATACAGGAAGTAGAAACAATTGAGGATGTATCCAATGAAATGCACAGAATCAATGAAGCACTGGAAAATGGACAGGTGGACCACTAGACTTCTATGGTAGAAGTGCAAGGTATGATCCAAAATTTCTCTATTTCCATCTTAATTGATCCATAAGCGAGCCTTAGTTATATATCTCCTAGCATAGTGGAAAAGTGTAAATTACCTTTAAAAAAATTTGATAAATCATGGCTAGTCGAGCTAGCCACATTAACTAAACGGAAAGTAGTAAACTATGTTGAAAGTTGTGATTTGATGATGGATCAATTTGAAACTCAAGTAAAATTAAATGTATTACCTCTAGGATCTTACGATATTCTCATAGGAATGGATTAGCTTGATAAACACCAGGTAATTTTAAATTTCTTTCATAATACTTTTACTTGTTTAAATAAGGAAGGAGAAAGAAGTACTATTGCAGGAATTCCCAGAAAAGTATCCGTTAGACAAATTTTTTCCTTACAAATGAAAAAGGCTGTAATAAAAGGATGTAAAGTTTTTTTTGTACATGTTATAAATGAACAAGTTAATAATGAAAATAAAATAGGATTCGAGGATATCCCGATCCTACAGGATTTTGTGGACATATTCTCGGAATAAATTCCAGGATTTCCTCCTAAACGAGATCTAGACTTTACAATTGAATTGGTACCTGGAGCGGTACCTAATTCGAAATCTCCCTACTGGATGAATATCTTGGAGCTGAATGAACTTAAATTACAATTGTAGGAGTTAATAGATAAATATTACATAAGACCAAGTGTATCCCCCTGGGGAGCACCGGTCCTATTTGTTAAAAAGAAGGATGGTACTCTATGCTTATGCATAGACTACTGTCAACTTAATAAACTGACAATTAAAAATAGATATCCTCTGCCCCACATTGATGATATATTCGATCAGATACATGGAGCAACGATATTATCTAAAATCTACTTAAGGTCCGATTATCACCAAGTTAGAATTAAAGATGAAGACATTTTTAAAACTGCTTTCTGGACGAGGTATGGACACTATGAATTTGTAGTTATGTCCTTCGGGATAACAAATGCACTAGCAAACTTTATGTGTCTAATGAATAATGTCCTAAGTAAGTATTTAGAAAAAAAATTAGTCGTCTTTATAGATGACATACTAATTTATTCTAAGACTAAAGAAGAGCATGATGAACACCTAAAGATAATTTTACACGTGTTAAGAGAACATAAGTTATATGCTAAGTTCAGTAAATGTGATTTTTAAAAAGATAAGATACAATATTTGGGACACATAATATCCAAAGAGGCGATATCAGTGGACCCAGATAAAATAAAAGCTATTGTTAATTGGTTTGTTTCTAAGGACGTAACTGATGTACGACCCTTCATGGGAATGACATGATACTACCAAAAATTTGTTGAAGGGTTTTTTAGAATAGAAAACCCTATAACTTGATTATAGAAGAAGGGAAAGAAATTCATTTGGGATCAAAAGTGCGAAGATAGTTTTAATAAACTAAAAGCATTATTAACTACAACACCCATCTTGAAAATAACAGACCCAAACAAGGACTTTGTCGTATGCACTTATGCATGCAACGAAGGCTTGGGCGGGTTGTTGACTTAGGAAGGGCATGCAATTGCATATGAATCCAGAAAATTAAAAGTTCATGAAAATAATTATGCAACTTATGATTTAGAGTTAGCAACAATAATTCACTCTTTAAAAATGTGGCATCATCACTTAATAGGTAAAATATTCCTGCTAATGTCGGATAACATAAGTCTAAAGTATATGTTTTATCAGCAAAATCTAAATGCAATACATGCTAGATGGATAGATTTTCTTAGCGAATATGATTTTGGGATCAAGCATATTAAAGGGAAGGAGAACAAGGTGGTTGATGCTTTGAGCATAAATGTTGTAACGAGTTTCGTTGCTGCCATTAGCACCTATAAAACTGATTCGAAAGATAAATTGAAGAAGGGGATAAGGAGGGACCCAGAATATCAGAAATTACCAGAAAAGATAAATCAGAATATATTAGAAAAAGTAATTATATATTACAATTTTAATGAACAAGGCTTAATAATGTTTAAAAATAGACTGTATGTACTAAATATATCTGAGGTTAAGCTGCTAATTTTAAATGAAATTCATAAAAGTCCTTATTTAAGACACCCAGGATATTAGAAAATGATAACTATGTTAAGAAAAGAATACTTTTGGCATAACATGAAAAATGAGGTTGATGAATTCTTAGCTAGTTATATCGAGTGTCAGCAGGTTAAGGCTGAACACCAACACCCAACAGGCCTGATACATCCATTACCAATACAAAATTGGAAATGGGAATTCATTAGTCTTGACTTTGTAACTGGTTTACCTAAAAAACAGAAACAAAATGATTCCATAATGGTAGTTGTAGATAAGTTAAGCAACACTCTTTTTCCCTGTTAAAACAACTCATTCAGCTGTTAATATCGCTGATATTTTTATGAAAGAAATCTTTCGTCTACACAGAATTCCAAAGGTAATTATTTTTTACCAACATCCTAAATTTACAGGTAATTTCTGGAAAACTTTATTTAAAGGTTTAGACACTAAACTAAATTTCAATATTGCTTATCATCTGCAAATGGATGGACAAATAAAAAGAGTTAATTAGGTACTAGAAGATATGCAGCAAATGTATGTTAGTGATTATCCCAAGAAGTGGGAAGACTATTTGCATCTAGTTGAATTTGCTTACAATAACCATTATCAGGCCTCAACAAAACTTAGTCCTTTTGAAATATTATATGGTAGAAAGTGTAACACTCCAATTACATGGAGTAACCTAGTAGATCGATTGATGTTAGGACCTGACATGATAAAAGCATTGGAACTAATAGTGAAACAGGTACAAAAAAACTTGAAAACTGCTCAAGATAGGAAAAAGAGTCATGTTGATCTAAAAAGAACATTGAAGGAGTTCCAAGTTGGTGAGCATGTATTTGTTAAGGTTAAACCAAGAAAAATCTCTTTTAAATTAGGGAGTTATGCTAAATTAGCACCTAGGTATTGCGAACCATTCGAGATATTGGCAAGAGTGGGTCAGGTAGCTTATCAATTAGCGTTAACACCTAATCTTAAAATACATAATGTTTTTCACATATCTATTTTGAAGAAATATATACATGATGCTACTCATGTGATTGACTGGAATTTGATTCAGGTAGAACTAGAAGGATATTTTCCGGTGGAATCATATTATATTCTTGACAGGAGGGAAATTTTTCTTCGGAATCGCACCATTGAACATGTAAAGGTGCAGTGGAAACACTTCAGTCCATATGAAGCGACTTGGGAACTAGAGAGCGATATGTGAGTGGCATGTCCATCTTTGTTCAAAGAAGACTCAGAATAACTTAAGCAACATTGAGGACGATGTTGAACTTAAGGGGAGGTGTTTGTAACATACCAAAAATTGAAAAAAAATAAAAAATAAATATTTAATATTTATTTCAACAAAACATTATTTTAAATTTTATTATGACCAAGTGGTCAAATATGACTGTAATTGAATAATTATTTATGTTATTAATTAATAAATGGAGACACCTATTCAAGGGAGATTGTTAAATGAGAGCTCACTGCCACTAGGAGGAAGGAGTAGCTGTAAAAGGCTGATTGACAAATGGAAGCACCAATAATTCACTTTCTAGCTATTGCAAGAGCATAATCCCTGGAAAAGTGGTCATGTTCCCTGAGAGGGGGAAACTAAGCTGGATGGATCATTAATTCCAACTGACCCTAATACCTAGGAAATCTTATATAAACCATCAAGTTGAGCAGGAGGCTCACCACTCATTTTGATTTATGGGAGAATGACTCTGTGATTGCTGCAAACTGAAAATTCAGGCACATAAAGAATTTGATGAGGGGATAGTTAAAGTGAATTGTCGAGTTAAGTCTATTGTGTAGCAGATATCTCTATCCTAGTGGTGCAGTGAGCAAGCTCGGGGGTACGAAGCAAGTGATTTGGCTGCTTCAAGAAAGGTTGGGTGGAAAAGTCTCCCTTGAGTATTGGTCCCACTTCTCCATAAACTTCCAGGTTCTAACTCTCATCTATCTATGTCATTATTTATTTCTAATTAAATATACTGCAATTTGTTTGGGATATTAGTAATGGAAAATATTGGAATTTAGGTATGGATAGATGTTGAATTAATTGAATTTGAAAAAAAAAATTATCCCCTGTATTTTTCCTCTCACCAAAAGTATTGGTGATGTACTCTAGTACAGGAGTATATATAATTATGTCGAATGAGCAGAAACAGATTGAATGAATAAATATGTATTATTTTGATTTAGAGTATGGGTGCAATATATAGTTATAAATAGTCTTTCTTGTAATTTTTTTAGAAAATCTATATTTATTTTAAACATGAAGTACATTTCTAAATTCAAATGTTAAACATTTACTAGTATTAAAGAAAAAATAAAAGAATTTGTAGGTTATTTGAAAGTGCAAAAAATTGAAACATCTTTTGCTAGATTCTACGAGATTCATAAGTTCAAGCCTTAAATTGTTCTATTAATATTAGTCGAGATGATCGACAAACCTTAGCACTTTTTGAAGGCTTCTAGTTTGTTTTGATATTGTTTTAAATAGTTTTCCAAATTAATAAGTTACAGCCTTAAGGGCTTAACCCTTATAATTTCTATACACTTTTAGGAAAACCTAGATGTGACATAACTAGTTTCCTTGATAAAAACATATTCTTGTTTATATATCTCAATGGGAATAGATAACTATGTAATCCCTCCTAAAATTCAAATAAAAAAAAATATTACCTTCAACTTGGAGTATTATGTAAAGTTTATTTTGTTTAAGTTTTAGGGCTTACCCGCTTTCCTCTTATTTTAAAGAATTATATTCGGATATCCAATAATTACAAGAATCAAACCTAATTAATTTAACGTGTATATTTCTTTTAGTTAATGAGAAATCAATCTCACCACTCTTACTTTTTGTTTCTCTATTAAAATGGTGGAGTTTATTCCCTCAAAATATTTACAACCTAAGTCAAACCTTGCATATCTTTATTTTATTAACGAACTTTTGACAGAGTGTCTACCAAGAACAATAATAAAACCTACTGTCACATTTCCAGAAGTATAATAACTCACGCTAGTTACTAGCTAAAAGCTTAGTCCTCAGCGAAAAAGAGAAAAGATGTCAATATGTTATTATTATTAAAATTGATAAAAGGATAAAATTACTCCCAACCATTTATGATTTTCCCATAAGATAAATTCCATTCATAGTAAACAAAGGAATGATGTCTTAAGTTGAAAATACAGTAAATCGAGCTTGATAGACATTAATTATTAACAATACTAAAATACAAAAGACTGGCTAGGTTTTCAACAATCCCTAGGAACTTATAATAATAAACAAACTATATTTTTACAGAGTAATTTTTCTACCTCAATTTAGTCTTGTAGTAAAATAAATAAAAAATAAAAATAAAAATTATTAAAGTTTCCAGAGTCATGTTTTTTTATCTAGACCTTGTATAAGCATTAGTTTATTTAGTTCTTTCTCTATAACTTTCTTATTTTTATTATTATTAAAAATATCTAATGTTGCCATATAAGTTTCTTTTAAAGTTGTGGTAGAACATAAGGTTCTCTGCACTCGATTAAATTAAATAATATTTTACTTCCCCACATGGTGAAATAAACCAGTGTTGTACAACCAACTAAGTTAATAAACCCTTACATATTAACAACAAAACGAAAAAAAGGGCATTCGAGAACATCTAGCAAGGTAATATATTCCATAAAAAAATGGTTTAGCCACAAAATCTCCATCGAAATACCATTTGTTTAAAATCAAGTTTACACAATTATTTAAATAAAGCTTCACTTTATTAAAAAAGAGAGCCACCAATATCATACTTCCTCTCCAGTGTTACTAAGCCACATTATCTCTTCTCTAATGGAAGGCTCTACAAGTAATTAAGGTAAAGAAGAAAAAAAACAACTATCTACCCATCACGAGACCCAGTGGTCTTCACAAGAGCCACACTTGGAAGCATCATGGGTCTTACCCATCCAAGGAGAATTGTTGCAACTAGTTTTTCATACCACATCGCAGAGTGAACCTGGATGCAAACCGTTACATTGGGGTTAAGCAATTTTTGTATAACTATTAGGTAGAAATGAAAGAATAAAATAGATTTTACATTGAGTAAGTCCTTACCTTTCACAACGATGGAAAACTGATTAGAGTCATCCAATGCTATCGCCAGAACCAGCATGAGAAATCTCTAAACAAGAACAAAACATTCCTGGAAGAAACAAAGGGCCAAGGTTAAGATTTTACCCATCTCTGTTCACCAGATAAGATTTTTTGCAGTGACAGAAGAACCAACAACCAAGAGCAAAGTTGTGGTTTGATCGATAAAGACATTATAGACCCCATTGAAAGGATAAGACATGATCTTCAATAAGCATTAAAAACCATAGGGTTCTAGCCTTACCACGTAGAGATCAGGTGAGGATTGCTAGTACTACCACATGGGCTGCATAAGGGTGAAGTTATAGCAAGTCCTATTTTTGAAATTATCACCTATTATGTCAACCATCACATCTTGAATAAACATTTAAGGAAATGATGATTATAATCTCCCTTCCGGTTATTAAGGTTTGAGTTATGGTAAATTCTTAGGCTTGTCCATATCATTAAAATTATCCAAGAAGTAAATTTTGAACTAGATAAATGTATTTCACCTTTGTTTAGAAGTTAGGTCAATTTTTGTGAACTGCCTTTTGTTAAGCTGTTAGGAAGGTTTCACCAAGTAGCAACGCTTTGTGGTTGGTCCTGAACATCTGCATGAGGAAGAATAAACAAAGTTCATGTGTTAGTCGTAGTAACTAAGTAAGACCCCTGACAGTGTTCGTGGTGCGGCTCACTTAGAGACCTTCTTTTGTTCTTAACCACTAAACTGAACAAAGACGGTTTACCTAAAGTTACCAAACTTCATTATATGAGTAAAAAATTAAATATGATAATTGATTCATATGATAATTGATAAAATGTTGAAACTTTAAACTTTTTACTTATTTAGAATTTTGAATAATTTTTGTGGACTTTATAAAAGGAAGATGAATGCTTGAAACATAATATTTAATTCGAAGGAGTTTGAATGAAATAAAAAGTTGATACTTGGACTCTATGTTGTAGTAAGATTTATGGTGTAAAAATATGGATCTTAGATTAATTCAAAATTTTGTGGGTGAGTAATTATTCATTGAATTCTTGTATATAGATATGTTGTTTTCTTTAATTAGCATATACAATCATGTATAAAATAATGTTATTATCATTTAGGATTAATGTTTTAATGGTAGTCATCATCAAATACAAGACTGAAACTTGAGTTATACACTAAAATATTTGTTGATGTAAATTTTTATGTTTTAATTAGTATTTTTTTACTTTTTTGTTTATAATGAAAAAAGTGGATGAATGATTCTATGGAATTGTTTTTTAAGTATTATTTGAATCTCATATTAAGTTTAATAGTGAATATAGGTCATCCACAACTAAGATTATCATGTTTGAATATCGGTTTGTTTTCCACATTCCTAATTTTCTTATATTAAAAATGATAAAAAACACATTTACTTGAGATAAATTCCCAAAAGTGTAGTTCATATGAACTATTTTAATTAACAAAAATATTTTTTCATTTTGTTTATTGTTTATATTTTTATTTCTGTTTTTTGTTTTGTTTTTATTGGTTGTAGTTTGGGTGGTTGGGAGGAATGGGTTGTGTAATCTGGACATACTAGTAGAACCTTGACACAAAAAGTAAGTTCTAAGGCCCAACACTTTCACCTATGGAAAAAGCACTTCAAAAACACTTCAAAGAAAAGCTACTTATTCTTTTGGTAGAAAATATCTATCATTTGACAAGTCTTTCATTTTATAATGTATTTAATTTAATAAAAAAAATTGTAATATTGCTTTCAAATGAAAAAAAATATAAATAAATATAAATAAATAAAAAATTATTAAAAAAAACAACTCTAAAAAAATATAGTAATTGACAAACACCTTTATAAAATTATATTTCTATATTTCAAAATTTATATAAAAACACATTACATTTTTATATTTCAAAATTTATGTAAAAACTAGATAATTTATTTACACCAGCCACTTTTATAATTTAATTAGGTCAACACCCCTTAATAATTAAGAGCATGCGAAGTGGTAAATCTCTGTAGCTGAAGTGAAATTATAACTTTTGCAGGCTAGATTTCATTCTCGTCGGCGAAAGTGGACAGTACGAATGTATAAAATTTGATTAAATGCTGAGAGTAATTATATTTATCATTTATTTTAGATAAATATTGATTTTTTGAATACTCATTTAACAAATGAGTGGGATTTAGATCAATATTGATTTTTCGAATGCTCATTTAACAAATGAGTTAGGATATCACCATATTATTAATGTAAATTTTAGTAATATTAAAATTTAGTTATATAAAAAAATAATTATATGTTATTATATGTTATTAAAGTTTTAATTAATTTTATATAAAACATTAATTCAAAAATATTAATTATATATATAATTTAAATTTTATTTCTAAGTAATTTATAAACTCTATCTACAAACTTTACAATATATTATACTTATTCATTAAAATTTAAATATTTTTTTAATTGGATTTATATATTTAATTTTTTTAATAGATAAATTTAGTATATCCATATTTAAATTATAAGTTTTATTATAATAATTTAATAATGTAATTTAATTAATTTATTAAATTAAGATAGATTCATCTTAAACATGGATCATGGATTTATCAAGCACTTAGAGGGATCCAATTTTTAGACTTGCAATTAATTTTTTTATCTTAAGTGCTTTATACATTGAAAAAAAATTTACACATGGAGAATCCAATTTCTAAAAGTGTAATTTATTTTAAATATAGACATAGTTTATTATTATTATTTTCATCTGGTTTTAATTTTCTATTTTATGAGCTCACAATTTTTTATTATTTTTTTTGTAATGTAAATAATTATTTTCATTTGGTTTTAATTTTTTATTTTATGACTAAAGCACCTCCCTCCTTCTCTTCATGCAATAAGATTTAAGTAATTTAATTCATCAATTAAATTTATATATTCAGTTTTTAGAATAAATATAAATCCAATTCTTTGAAGTAAATAAATTTAGTATATCTAAGTTTAAATGATAAGTTTTATTATAATAATTTAATGATATAATTTAATTATCTATTATTTTTATAGTGATTTAAATATTAAACTCTTAATTCTCCACATTTCTTGATTTTTTAGTCACTATTTTGTTTTTTAAGATTGAACTCTTAATTTTATATATTTCTTGATTAGTTTCACATAAAAACAATAATAATGGTTTTTTTTTAATTTAAATAATAATGATATAATTTTATATTGACTTTTTTCCTATAATTTTAAAAGGTTTTATTATATAAGTCTTAACATAGGAAATAAGGGGATTTGTAATTTTGATAACGTCTCGCCCTAGTGTAATTTAGAAAAAAAAGTCACATTTGCCCATTTCAGTAACTTTTTATAATTTTCTAAAAGCTAGAATAATTTTAATAGTTACAATTGGTAAAAACCATGTGATAATTGTCACAACCAGTGTACCATGTTAGTGACCACATGGTAGACAATGATTGTGGTCGTATTAAATATACACATTCTTGTTTAAAAGAAAACCTTGAAGAATACATAATCCTTCAAATATATATATATATAAATACAGTCTACCTTAACTTGTCACCAAAAAAGACACAATTAATCATTAACATTAGTATGAGTGATCAAATACAAAGATATTTAGAGATATAATTACTCATTAACATGTTCATTTCATTACCTTTCAAAAACTTGATTTTTTTATCAAATCCTAGTACATCATATTAACAATTATCAACCTATAGTTAAATGCCTATGCTTTATGTTTGTGTAGGAGATTCACCTTATTGATCAATATGTTATTACAATTATTCATGAAGGGTTTTATTTTAATGTGAAAAATAAGGTCAATATATTGCAGGTATTTAGGGGAAGGGGGTAGGGTATATTGTAGGGGGTATAAAATGGGCTATCTAGTAAAAATAGTGAATATTTTTTGAAAATAGGGCATTCTTAATTGGAAATATGTATTACGAAGGGGGTGAAACAAAATGATATTAGTAGAAATTTATCAAGGTCTAGTGAAATAAGAGGTATTCTATATTATCCCATGAACGACGGATCTGTGGTATAGTGTCACTGAATGAAGACTATCTAATAGGGAATCTAATATGCCTGAACTAGTGTTACACAAATATATGATTTCAATAAGCAAAATTTTCCTCTACCATGTCATTTCCCTTTGCATCTTCTTTGGGTACTGAAAAGTTCTAAGTTTTTCACAGCACCCAAGGGTGTATCCTTTGGTCCTAAGAGGTTTGAACAATAAAGCTAGGTCTCCATGTCATGTGTTGTAGACACATGTAGATGAAAAAATGCAAGAGGACAGAGTGTCTCCTTGTAATCCTACGATGATCATAGAGTAAAACCAATTTTAATTTGTATTTCTAGTTCTTAATCCAATGGAGAACGGCATAATAGGTATTAGAAAAGGAGTTAAGAATGGGGTTGGAATTCTTCTTTTCCAAATAAACGTGTTTTTATGCAATATTTAGTGTTTTTAATATTATTCTCATAATTTCAATATCATGCCATTGTGTTCAATGGTGAAGGAATTGAATGTGATATGTCACTAAGAGGTTAAGATCACAATTTTTTTTTGTTAGTCAAGCTTAATTAAATTAAGTTTGTAAAATTACATCTTGGTGTATGACAAATTAAAATGTGGCTTATAATGATTTTTTTATCACATTTGATCGTGAATTGTGTGAGTAAGTGTGGCGTTAACTTGACATAGAGGTTTGCTTAGATTATACTCCACTTTAGTGTTCATTCTATAAGGATTGCTAATTTTCATCGATCGAACGGTGCTAATGAGTTGGTTACCAAAGTCTACTTAATTTGGGTTTAAAGTGTTTAACGAAACAACAAAATCTCAACTAGAACCCTAAAGAGAGGGATTCTAGTTTAATTTCTACATTGACCTTGATCTGCAAGACCCAATTATATATAGGAATAATTACTCATTGAATTTGCATAATTTTGGTCCGATCCCAAAAAGGTAAGGTTTAGAGTCTTGAAATCATTATATTTTAGGATATAATTTATGTACATAATCTATTTTCATTATACAACCAAGTGTAAAAAAATGTTATGGTAATACTTCAAACCACTAACTCTTGACTCTAACCACCAACCTATTTTCTTTGTTGTTGTTTTGAATGTTCAAGTTTGCTTTGTTATTGTTTTGAATGTTCAAGTTTTCATATGCCAATATATCATTACATTTTTAATCCCACTCATTTTAATATTCCAAGTTGGTTCTATAGCATATGATGCATTTGGAACTTATTTTCTCAATCTTGTGGTGATAGAGAACATATTAAACTATGAATTAATGTCATTAATAGAACATATTTGTTTCAAAAGGAATTTGTGGGGCATGTAGGGGGGTTAGTTTGATTAGAAAGTGACATAAGAGGGTGTCCATGAGATACCTAGAAATATCTAGTAATTATTTTCAACTTAATCACTATAATGAGGACTTATAGGCTAGTGTGACTAAGTTGAATTGTAGTTAATTATGTACTGTGAATGATCACTTATGACTTTGGGACCACCTTTAATGATTGGCAAAATTTCCATGTAAACGTAAGGAGTATTTAGTGGATTGGTCTACCTAAGATATATCTTAGATGATATAGTTGAGATATAAAGATATGCCACTCTTAAATTTGAGCTACACAAGACAATTTGTGAATTTGGAAGAATTTACCTTTTGATAAACATATTTTCTCCTAGTCGAATTGACCCTAACTTCAATAAGAAGATAACACATAAAGATAGAATAACTTATAGACCCTCAAGTTCCAAAGTATAAATTGTCTCAAAATGTAATTGGGAATATTGCAACCTGTTGATAAATTTTGGGTGCTCCTTGATGTGTGTCAATTATGTGGGTAACGTTCTCAAAATTCCCTTGCATTTCATTGAGGAAGATGAAAATGTCCCCATCATTACCAATGGAATTCCTTCCAAATTGTAAATGTGTCACTCTCATCCCCAAGTTCCTTGGAAGAGGGAGAAGGTCAATGATTGGTTGTCTATGGATTGGGTGTGGTTCTAGATCCTTCTCTCCTCACTATGTGTTTTTATTATTATTGTTATTTCATGTAATCCTTAATTTTATTTAGATATTTGTCTGTAGCATGGAATTTCATGTCAATTATACATAGGATTAAAAATCACCAGTCTTTAATGTTATGATCATGACATACTCCTTAGACACCCAAAAATTATTAGCTTGTTATAATACGGATCATTGAATTAAATTATTTTATTTAGATTAAACAAACTATCTAACCATTTTCCCAAGCTTAAATAGGATAAAATCAATTATTACATTACAGGAAAACTTACTCAACAATGGCATACATGATTGAAGTATTACTTTGGATTTAGTATTTTCACTTTGAACTATAAGAATCTCCACCTTGTAGAAAGGGGTTCTTTGGATTTGGCTCTATCTACAACCATCCAAAAGGTAGAGATTTTTTAAATATATCTAGAGCTATCAAAAACTCAAAAAAAAAAAAAAATCTAATTACAATGATCTAAAACCAAAAGGGAAGATAATTTTAAACTATCTAAAGCTATAAAAAACCACAACGCACTGGGTATGAAACTATTTGTTGCATCCCTCCATTTCATCTCTCAAAAGAAGAGGACGCATCTCTTACTGAAATACATTTTATTTATATTCCATTATTTTCATTACGATGGCTGATATTATAGCCTATGGCCTCTTTCTTCGTATTATTGTGCTTTGAATGTAAAATTTTCATCCCCTGCCCACCATTGAATGCATGGTTCTTCAGGGAGATGAGATGAATCTGTGCATATAAGTCAAGGTAGGTTGTTATTTAATATTTTGTATTGATGATTTTTTATTGTAAGTTATAGCCATGCAGTAACCCATGTGTACAATTTATTCTTGAGTTAAATAATTGAAGCTCTCTATAAATTACCATTTCTTGTTCATAGTTTGGAAGATACAATCCCATTTTTTCAAGCATGTTTATCAACAAAATTTTCATTTGGATCTATTATGGTTCCTACTTACCTCATGGAGGTTAGGTTTTCCTTAGTTGCACTATGGGAAAAATGATTTCCTTACATTTTGGTCCATTTAAAAATATAATTTTCAAGAGAGGTCAAGTGCAGAGTGTTCAAACTCTGTCGATCTATCGAAATAATTTTCTTACAAGAAAATATCCCTTTCAAACATTATTTCCCTTATTCTCAAAGGAAACAACATTCTTGTCAAAGTTGGAAGTTAAGATAATTGTTTTTCTAAAATAAATATTGACAGCCCCTATATTTTTTTTTTATCATTAAATACCTATTCATCCCTTGTTGGCCAAATTTTGCGCTAATCAAACTCCAAATAGTCATAGAGCACAATACTACTCTTCTCGTGTGATGGTTGCATATGGTGTGCTACAATATACTTTTCTCCACTATCCCAATTACAAATTTGATATAATGGGGGTAATAATGAGGTAGGGACAATTTGGGTTGGAATCTTAATAATGAAAAAGATTCGCAACAGGTGGGCAGGAAATTTTCATGCGGTAACTAGTTTTAGCTCACAAAGACTAAACCAAATTTAATGATCTTATCAGATTGTACCGTAGTATTATTATAATTTAATTGGAGAAACAAGGGTATTGTTAGATATAATGCAACCTATGTATTCCTTATGTTTAAAATATCTATATTTCTTGTTCAAACAACTCCTATGTTGTAGGATCTGATCCACATTTATTGGATCTAATTTAGCTTATGATTTTCTTATATATGTAACTTTCATTCGTTAATACAATTCACTTCAGTGTGCATTTCCTCATGTGAGAGATCCTTTGTGCTCTGTTGGTTTCCCTCATTTATTTCTTAATTTGGTATCATAGCCAAGTTCAAAGCTATTGTGACGGAACATGAAATTGTTGTGAGTGAGTGTGTGTGGAGGAGATCCTTGGCGGACTTCCTGTCTGAGGTGAAGAATAAAAATAGTTGAATTTTAATTATGAGCTCAAATTGTCATCAGTGAATTCTTGAAGGAAGAGTTGGCTACAAGAGTGTTGGGTGTGAGTGTGGATGCATAAGAGTGGAGGAAAACCATAATTGTTTTTTGGTGTTGAGGAAATCCCTGCTAAATATTTTTATTTCCTCCCTCAGGTGTAATTGTTTTTTTACTCTCCATGTAAATTTATATCGCAGGAAGCAAAGTGAATTCATAATTTTGTGAAGCAATGTAAATTTGAGCCACCAGAAGAGAGCTCACGTGAATGTATGCAACGTGAATTTTTTTTGCAACATGAATTTTTTTCCCTCAATTTCGGTCGGAGCACTTGCTGAGAGAGGAGTTTAAGTTGTAAGTGCCTCTCGTGGAGAGAGAAATACCATTGATGGCACTCCTGGAGAAGTTAACTATGCACTAAGAACACCCATCAGTCAGAAGAAAAAGAGTCGAAGAGTCCCTGCCTTACAACAATTTTGGTCGGCACCGACTCACCTGCAAACATCAGGTATCAATCTGTTTGCTCAGCTTGACAGTGAAGAGGTGAGCCAGTATTTGTTTTTCATGTCTAGTTGAAATTATTTTTCCTACAGTTCTTTGAAAATGGCTAATATGTCCCTTGTCGACTTATATATTACGGAAGCATCAAAATTGAATGGGGAGAATTGTGTAAATTGGAAATTTAAATTAATCACTCTATTGGAAGCTATGAGTTTGTGGATTATTGTGAAAGGGGACTCTCAGAATCCTACAGATCCATTGTCTCTCTCATATTGGAATACGCAGGAAATTCAAGAAAATGTTTTGATTCAGATGTTTGTAAAAGACAATATAATACCTCACATCAGAAATTTCAAGACGTCCAAAGATACATGGGACAAACTGAAAGGTTTGTATGAGATGTCTGACTCTAATAGTGTTTTGTTTTTAAAGACCAAATTATTGTCTATGAAGATGGATGTGAATGAAACTATGAATAAATACCTCTCCTGCATCAAATACTTCATAGATAATCTTAGTGACATAGGTGAAGAATTATATAGTATTGATCTGGTATCTATCACATTAAAAGATATGTTTCCAGATTACAACGTTTGCATCTCATCTCTTGCAGTAAGACATACCCCTCCTACATTTACAAAGCTCAAAAAAATCCTGATAGAAGAAGAAGAAATGACAAAGATGTATGAACTTGAATCTCAGACTTTAGATTGGGAATTAATGACAAGAGGTAGATACACACACAGAGGGAATCACTCGAATACACATAGAGGAAAGTTTCATGCAAGACACAGAGTTATGTCACGCAATGACTCTAGTGTTAATAAAGATGTTGTATGCCATTATTGTGGCAAATCAGGTCATATAGCTAGATATTTTTTTAAAAATATAAACAATGAACCAAACAATAGATACAGGAAACATAATGGAAATTAGGTTAGAGAAGACACCCCTGATGTCAATGGATTTAAAAGCCTAAGACTGTTTATATCTGAACATGCTTTGTTTCTTTAGATGGGTGATGAAAATCCACGGTTCATAGATTCAGGTGCATATGCCCATATGTCCTATAATAGATATTGGTATGATGAGTATTATGAAAATTCTGATGGCACACACATCTATAGAGGTGATAATAGGTCTCACAAAGTCCTAGGTTATGGAGTGATAAGTGTTAACCTACCTGATGGACAATTTATAGAGATACATAATGTGATGTATGTCCCGGGCATTAAAAAGAACTTAATATATGTTTATGCTATCACTGATAATGATATTAAAGTTGAATTTGATAAATATAAGTGCCATGTGAAATATGTCCAAGATCATTATAGGGTTATAGCGATAAGATATAGACTTGGTGGATTGTACAAGATGGATGCAATCAAGGGAAACCATCAGGCATTAGCAGCATCAACTAATTCAAATGTTGAATTGTGGCATCAAAGGTATGGAAACCTCAATCATAGGGATCTCATGTTATTACAGAAAATTCTATGGTTGAGGGTATTCCTATCATAAAAAAAGGATCATATTGAATGTGTTGCATGTGCACTCAGAAAACAACACCAAAATGAATTTATTAAACATGAAGAGAAGAGACAAACTGAACTCCTTGAACTAATACACACTGATGTATGTGGACCTACGTAGACTAGATCACTCGGTGGTGCATGGTATATTCTGATATTAGTTGATGACAGATCCAGGTTCACATGGTCTTACTTCATTAGAAGTAAAAGCAATGTCTTCAAATACTTCAAGGAATTCAGAATCAAAGTTGAGAAGAAGACAGGTAAATACATTAAAATCCTTAGATTGGATCAAGGTGGTGAGTACACTTCTTGATATTTTAGAGGATACTATACATAAAATGGAGTCCAACAAAAATTTGGAGTCACTGATACACCTCAACAAAATGGTGTTGCTGAGAGGAAAAATAGAACACTGGTGGAATGTGCATGCAACATGCTCTAAGGTAAAAACATTTCCAATGGATTTTGGGTTGAAGTAATTAACACCGTTGTTTATTTAAAGAATCAGATTCCAACAAAGAAGTTATAACTTCAAACCCTATTTGAAGTCTTTTATGTCTATAAACATGAAATTAGTCATTTAAGAATATTTGGTTCTAGGGATTTTGCATACATACCTAAAGATGAAAAAAGCAATATGGATGCAAAATCCATTGAATGTGTCTTTGTTGGCTACTGTGATGATCAGAAAACATACAAATTGTTTCATCCTAGTTCACAAAAATTGATTACTAGTAGAGATGTTGTATTTCATGAAAATATAGATATGTGTAACAAGATGAATAATGATTATGAAGAACTGATCCCAGATGAGCATGTAAGAATAGATAAAATTCTTCAAAAAGTGTAGGATCAACAGCAAGTTCAAGAACAACAATAAGTTCAGGAACAAGAATCAAGCATGAGTGATACTACCTCAGATGATGAAACAACAGAAGACAAAATAATCATGGATGGAAATCCAGCAGGTACTATAGTACCTAGAAGGTAAACTCGACAAAATCATCCTCCAGCAAAGTTTATAGATTATGCCTTGATGACTAGTATAATGAATGGCATAGAACCATTAAATTATGAACAAGCCAAAGATAAGGAATAATGGGTAACTACAATGAATGAAGAATATAATTCTATTATGAGAAACAAAACTTTGTATTTATTAGAATTACCCAAATATAAAGTACCCATCGGATCAAAATGGCTATTCAAATCTAAAGTTAAAACAGATGGTAGTAGTGACAAATTTAAAGCAATATTAGTTGCTAAGGATTATTCTCAGCAAGAGGGGATTGAATTTGAAGAGACATATGCACCAGTAGCTAAGTTAAATGCTATCATATTGTTAGTTTCATTAGCTACTAAACATAACTGGATAATACACCAGTTAGATGTCAAATCTGCTTTTCTAAATGGTGATTAAAAATAGGAAGTATACTTAGTGCAACCAGAAAGTTTTGTTCAGAAAGGACAAGAGCATCTTGTGTGAAGGTTAAAGAAATCTATCTATGGACTGAAACAGGCTCCTACTTCATGGTATATCAATATTGACACCTTCTTCAAACAACAAGGATTTCTCAAAAGTAAAAATGATTCAAGTTTATATATTACATCAGATCAACACGGAAATGTTTGCTTGATATCACTATATGTGGATGATCTTATCATTACAGGTGGATCATATCAATTAGTTGCAGATATTAAAAGTAATTTGTCACAGGAATTTGAAATGAAAGACTTTGGTGACTTACATTATTGTTTAGGCATTTCTTTTTGGAGAGAATCTGGTAAAAAAATCATCACTCAAAGAAAATATGAAAGGAAAATACTTGAAATATTTCAAATGAGTGAATGCAAATCTATATCCACTCCTTTGGATCAAAATGTGAAAGTATACAATAGTGATGGATCTAAAGAAGCTAATGGTACTTTGTATCATCAACTAGTGGGTAGTCTAAACTACCTCACTACTACAAGGCCATACCTATCATATCTTGTTAGCATCCTTAGTTAGTTCTTGGCTAAGCCATGCAAAACACATTGTAAAGATGCAAAGAAGGTCCTAAGATATTTAAAAGGAATATTTAATTATGGTCTTTTATATACTGATGTATCTGATGTTCAGTTGGTAGGTTACTCTGACTTTGACTAGGCAGGAAATCCCGATGACAGAAAATCTACTTCTGGATATGCTTTTAACATTGGTTTGGGAGTCATATCATGGAGCAGTAAGAAACAACCAATTGTTTCTTTTTCATCCATAGAAGTTGAATATAAAGCTTTAACCATTTCTGCTTTTGAAGCCATTTGGTTGAGGCGAATTCTTGAATATGTTGGAACACAACAATTACAAGCAACCAAAATACAGTGGGATAATCAAATCTCAATTAAGCTGGCACAAAATCCAGTCTATCATGTCAGATCTAAACATATTGAGATGCAACATCATTTTGCGAGAGAAAAGATTGAAGCTACAGAAATTGAATTGATCTATTGTAGTACAAGTGAAAATGTTGTTGATATCTTTCATTAGAGGAAATTTCAACTCAAAATGGGCCTTTTAAATCTAATTAAAATTCCATGTCACCATGTGTTAGCCAATGAAATTGATTTAAATTTGAAATACCGTATAGGTCTTAAACAAATTTTTAATATAAATTTGGGGATAGGTATCATAAAAAAAACTACTTTTTTGTCCGTATTTTCGACATATCTCCTTGGTTCATGTTTTCTTTTAGATTTAGTTTTTTCATTCATTTCATTTTCTCTTTGATTCCTTGGCTCCTATTTTCTTTTCAGATTCAGTTTAAATTTTGGATAATCGTTGAACATTATTTGTGGATTCTGAGCGTGGATGTTAATCCTTTTGTATTTTCACAATGTTGAGTGTTTTTGGATTTTCACTAATTCATTTCATTTTTTCTATGATTTGTTGGTTTTGGGTTTTATTAAGATTCAATTATGATTCTTTGGTTCATTGTTTTTTTAAGATTCACTTTTGATTCTTAATTGGTTTAGTGTTCTTTTAAGGTTTAGTTTTAAATTTGGGATAATGGTTTAGCATTATTTGTGGATTTTGAGAATGAATGTTAGATGTTTTGGGTTTGTTTTTTATTAATTTTCATTGTAGATACTCTACCCATATTCATATTCAAAATCCATATAAAAATAATATACATGCTTTGGGTCAATATTCCACCTTCTTATGGATCCATGTGAATCTCCACAGTAAAAATCCAAAAATGTTTAAAACAATATTTGTGGATTCTTGTTTTTTAACATTTTGTGCTTGGAATGTTTAAAACAATATTTGTGGATTCTTTTTTTTCAATATTTTGTGCTTGGAGGCATTTAGAACATGTGTTAGCTAAAATTTTAGAAAACAGATCATATTTCAATGATAAATTTAAGATGAGGAGGAGAAATTGGCAGGCATAGTATGAATTCCAACATGATTTTGGATTCATATATGTTCCACTATATTCTAGGTTTTTCACCTTCAAAATTGATCCAACCCATATTTTTAAAAAATCAATCAAAATTATGTATCCAGGTGTGGGAAATATTTTAACCATTCCATTGTATCCATTCCAATGGGGTTCTCATTTTCCAGTTCATTTGTAGTTCTAGTAAATTAAAACTAAATCTCAATATATTAAAGGCATATAACTTCAAAGCTAATTCTGATACCCCTCTTTAATTTCTATAGCTTAATGTGTGAAAAGGATCTACTAATTATAGGCTTGGTTTGGCCATAATAAATAAATAAAAATAGCTAGTAGATCATTTTCACATTAATGATTCAATCATAATGGAAGAGAGAAGGCTCCCACTGATTTCACTGTGGAGCACTTTGGTTTGTTGTTTCATGTTTATATTTCATCTGAGATTTGATAGAATAAAAAAAGTGATTGTAATCCTATTCCCAAGCAACTTCCATAGTTGGGATCCATTTATTTGGCACAACTCCCTCTATTGTCATAAACAAAGATTGCTTCACAATCTGCACAACACCCATATTTCAAACTAGCCATTTATATGTTTAATGAAAAATGATATTAGATATTAAATATCATCTTTGAAGACATTGAGTATTACCTCAAAGTGTGCATCAGTGACTCCCTTATTCACATGAAGTGATCCCAAATAGGTCAAAGTGGTTTCTTTCACTATCACTTATCCTTCTTCCTGGAGTTGCAGAATAGATTCACAAGTCTACAATAGAAACCCACCTCGAATAAGCCATATTATTGATCCCTTGTGAGAAAACAAATAATATAACCAAACTTATCAATTATGCTATATATTTACATAATTTTGAAGACTTTGAGAGAATGTAACTTGAGCTTCGTATTCTAATACAAGGGAACATTAGAATCTCCTAGAAATGAGAACAACCCATTTGCTGCAAGGGCAATCTCTAAGATTCTCCAATTTATACATGAAGTCTGTTAAATATTACCCTCCAACTGTAAGGCAGATATTAGATTAGTTGCGGGTCAGGAAAAAATTTAATGCTTACCTCGAGAAGAAATTGAACCCTAGATATGTTGCATCTCATTTCATAACATTCCATGAATATTTCACCAGAGCTTCCTCTTCTTCTGTAAAAACCATGATTTTATTTGGACACTTCGAACTACTCATGTTTTAATAATAATAATAATAATAATCTATTTTTAAGTTCACCGCCAAGCGAGACACCAAATTGGTGTATGAGACCCCCTTGTTTGTGGGACAAGGGACCCCCCTCTGTGCAACGATTTAACTGCTAAAGTCTACAGAGGTGTACATACACTAACCCCCCTCTGGATTTGAACCCGTGACCTCCTAAGAGGAAACACATGCTCTTAACCATTAGGCCCACATGCTCTTTATACAACAAATAGTACAAAATTTAGCATCCAAATACAAAGCACATACAAAGTCAGTACATTAGTTAATAGTTTTCATCAGTTAGGCATCATCGAACAACAAATCTCCCAATACATATGAATGTAGGATTTATTATATAATCTATCAAAATTTATAGGAAAATCAACGAGCTCTCATTACTACCAAGTACATAGCTTCTAGAACTAGTTTCTCATTGGTCTTATACAAACCAAAACCAAGCCAATACAAAGAAAATGAAACCAGAGAGGCCAGGGAAATTATAAGGAATTCCTTGGTACTGTATTTATACATATCTGAAATTGGTTCTACTTGTCCATGGCCTGAAGAAATATCCACTGGAAACAACAATGATAGCATACTTTAAGTAAACAAAAATGAAAACTATGATAACAGACTCATAGCATCGGTTCGATAGGAAATGCTATGTAAGATTTTGGGGAAAATCTACTTTGATTTAGTTATTATTTGTAGATGAGATGTTTTACTTAAACTAATTGTACAAAATTGTGGTTTATCTCTTACTAGTATTATTTGATTGGAAATAAACTTTAATAGTATACCTTAAAAATATATATATAATATTTTAAAAGTATACCGATATAAACAAATATAATTTTAATCTTCCATTTTTCAATTTTCTATAGATGTTATACTTGTTGAGTCGATAGAACAACTAAAATTCAAATATAATAAAAATATAAATTCCTTAAATGAACTAACAACAATAAATTAATAATTATAAATAAATTTAACTTAAACAATACACAAAGTATCTCTATGTAATGTGTAAAATATTTTTCAATTTTCTTCACTTAAAATTTCTTATCATAATTTTTATGATGTTTGATATCCAAAATATGCACTTAGGTTAAAGATAACATTAAATAGATTAACAAAATTAATAATGAATTATGTCCATTTGAATGGAGTAGTCTAAACTCTTTTTCATTTTTTTAGTTCTAGAGTCTTTTATAATTGTTGTTTTCATGTTTGATAGCCAAATATTTTGTATTACATCTTTAATATATTCTTAAGGTATAAAATCATTTTTAGTTTTTGTTATATTTAATTAAGTATCAAGAGGGATAAAATCCATTGAGGTGTAAAAAATTCCTTAAGTTTAGGACTCTTAAAGAAGTTTGCAACTAAGGGATTTGTCGATCCATTTTTATGCTTGATAGAGCCATAGTTAAGATGGATTTATGATGGTTTTATATATATCACTTAATTTTTATATTACAACTAATTATGATCATATAAAAATATTAGCAAATGCCACCAATTTTTGGTGTAGGCTTGGGGACTCTTTAGTCACATCTAAACCTAGAGGATATTCCAATAGACTTTGACTTTCAACACTTTTAACATAGTCCATCCATGATAATAGTTCATATATTAAGACATGTTTCAGTATTCCAAAATATTGCAGGGTGCTAGCTCAATGGTAGAGCATCTGCATTATATAATACAAAAGGTTGGTGGTTCGATTCCACCATGCCCTAGGATAATTATTTGTATTCTATATTAGTCTTTAGAGAGATAAAAATGATATGGAGAAACAATATTGAGACAATAAATATTTGCTTATGAGACAATATTTTAAGACACTTGCTTAGAGACAATATTTAAGACAATACAAAAGTTTCTTTTGTGTCAAACAAATACAATAGTTTAAGACAATAAAAATAATTTAAGACGTTACACAAGTTCTTTTTGTCTAAAATAAAGACAATACACAAGTTTGTTTTGTGTCAAATAGAGACAATAGTTTAAGACAATAATTTAAGACACTTGCTTAAAGACAATAGTTTAAGACAATAATTTAAGACACTTGCTTAAAGCCAATAATTTAAGACACTTTCTTAAAAACAATATTTAAGACAATACAAAAGATTTTTTTGACTCAATTGAGAAAATTTATACAAATATTATCTTAGATATGGTATCAAACTCCCTCTATATACTAGTGAAGACATAACTTGTCACTAGTCCTGGTCTAATGGAATTTCACCGCTGACTAAACCACACACTATATGTAGCTAACAAACTAGAGAGGCGTTCCCTCTTGACCACAATAAAAAAAATAAAAGACAAATATAAATCAAGTTTTAAAAAGGGGAGAGAGGATCACTTTACAACAAGCTCGAATTAAATACTTCGCTCTCTTTCCAAGATAAAACGACGTGTATTTAAAATAAAGAAACAAGATTCTAGAAATGAAGCCCCACTTCCCATCTCCATTTTAATCAAATCACAAAGGGTTATTCCCTTAGAGGGCACTCAACACAAAGTACAGTATAAACAAATATTCGCATGGATCCCCGAGCTTACAGAGAAAAGATCATACAAAAAAATATCAGCTTCCAAGGAACAACCGCTTTCTCTCCTTCCATTCGGTGCTAATCCCTTTTTATGGAGACACTCATTATAACTTCAATACAAGTAGCTTACGTGCATTTCTCCCACCACTGGTCTCCTTCCTTCGTGAGTGTTAACTATTCCCCCCTAGTGGGGAGATGGCTCAATCCCATATCCTTATCGTTCAGTTAGTGGAACAATACTGGTAATTTTTTTTCATATAATAATTATTTTTCATTATAATTTATGTTCCTTAATTTTAAATAACTTCTTATCCTGAATTCGGTCTCAATAGTTTTCAATTTAATAATAACTTTAATGCATTAAGTTCATTCCACATTAGACTTTCAATTTTTAGCAATTATTAAATGAAGAATTATAATTAATATCATAAATTCACATTATATATATATATATATATATATATATATATATGTAATGCATCCATATATAATCCAATTTCAATAATAATAATAGCTTAAAATATCACCTATTAATATTTGGATTTATGCTATCAAATACGTCGTAAGAGTTCACTAATAGTTGATGATGGAAAGTTTATTTTTATTAAACAAGAACCTATAAACATAGGTCCTCCAATGAACATTCATAGTTCACATTTCCTCTAGTTCCCACAACACCAATGTGACACTCGGCATCATCTCACTTTGTTTCCTATCTATTCAACCTCCCCCTAGTGGATTTGGGCCCCTATCATTTAGTTGAGTCAAGCCCTTTAGTCTCATAACTCTACAAAATAATATTACAGCAGGAAATTCACAACTATTACTTATAGTGTTTTTACAGATCTTGAGATTCTTTCTGGAAAGTTTCACATTATACATTACGTTTATATTTTTTGTTGTAGAAGAATTGAGGTAGCAGAGGGGTTGTTACATCGTTCCCACCTTAAAACTACACCATCCTCATTGCTGGTTTCTTTCAAAGATTTTATCTTCAACATACATTTTTTCTTGCAATTATCAATCTTCATCTATCTCTTCTTTCTTTGGAATTTATTCTAAATGTCTTTAATGCTTCTTATATTTCGTAACCTATTCTTCACACATACACTACAATGTATTCTAATGTTTTGTACAGAACATATGAATAGATATGATTTGTTTTTTGTTTTTAATTAAGAAAAGCATACATATAGTAATTTATTTTGCAACATATTATTGTTTCTTGTCATGAAAACTCTTTAAAACTTTGTCTTACACTCCAATGTACCTACAACATTGTTAATCATACAAGACATGAATAAAATTTGTGATCTAAAATAGAGTCATCAATGCATTTCTACCTCATGGCACATAAATTTTCCATATTCAACTTACATCCATACCTCTGGTATGGTAGTACTTCTCAAGTACCTTTAATCATTTCCACTCACCTCACAACATAAGTAATCATATCAAAATAACATAATGTGTGCATAATCATAATTTTCTAACATAATAAAAAACATATTCTAATTAAAAATCATTACCAATGCACATAGCAACAATTCTTTTATCAAATTTGTCATTCGAGGATTCACCTCATATATAAATTTTCAGCCAATGCTTCATCCTTCATCATATCATGGTGCATAAAATACCAAAATTGATATTCACACACATACCTCTTGTATGAAATTTATGCTCCAATCATCTCTTGGATGAAATCTTCTTTCAAAAGTTATAGCATATATTTACACGATGGTCATCTCCTCACAGAATCACTAGTTCGCAGTCCTCCTCAACCCATATATATTTTATTCATCCAACACAAGGATGATACCCTTCATTGGCTTTTTTACAGCTCTTGGGTGCATCTCCTACAAATATCATGGAATATTTAACTTTATAGAAGCTCAAATATCACATATCCTGATAGATCAAAACCAAAGTCAAATATCATAGTGATTCTAAACATTTTAGGTGCTCCATATCTAGTAAGCTCAACACCAAGTACTTAATGAAATCATCCAATACAAGAGGAATTTTATTTTTTTATTGTTGTAGACTGGGTCAAAAGTTCAGTAATTGTTTTCTAACTTTATTAATTCATATTTAGGTTCTTTTGATTATTCACATTTTTACTATCTATTATCTCCAGACTCATATTTAACTTATTAGTATTTACTATTCAAGTGCCACCAAAATGTGGAGTAAATATTACTGCTGAAAGCCTAGATGCTCTCAAAGCTTGGAAGCTCTCAAATTCCACAAAGCATAATAGCTCTCAAATACCATATTGATTGATATCTCTTCAAATACCACAGAGCCTAGTAGCTTGATTATAGAAGACCCTGAAAGTTCTCTTTTCCAAAATTTAGGGGTTTTTCCTCCCTCGCCATGCCTTTTATTTTTCCTAAGACTTTCATGGGTAGTAATTTCTTGTCCCAAATTTGGTCACTTATTCGCATAAGGATGAATAAAATATCAAGAATTAACTTGAATCTGCATTCTGTCAATTCATTGCAAGGCTGCTCATACCCGTACTTTAAATTAACTAAAATTACTGAATAATTAATTATTGAGATGTCCATTTCAATAATTTATGTTTTAACTCTTAAGGTAGAAAGGTTTATTAAAATTTTAAGAGTCTTATAAACCATGATGTCCCACTTAATTAGATCAAAAGTTTCATAACTCTTTATTTGATTAATATTTGGTTGTATTGAGTTTATTGTTCTTATTGCAGGTTTTATAAGTTTATATTCAATTCTTAAGTTATGGCCTTATTGGAACTTCCATAGCTCATTATCTGTAGTAGAATTAAATAACTGTTAGCCGGGAAGAGGAGTAGTTTGGGGCCTGTGGGGGCTCCACTGCGGACGAGGAGGGCGTAAACGAGGGAATCCATGAAGAATGAAGGGAGAAGGAGGTTTTTAACTTTTTTATCTCTTATCTGGTGGTAAATCCTGTCTTGATTAGCATGGATTCTAGTAGAGGCTTACCTGCAGAAGATGAGATGGTGGACTACATGGAGGACCCGTGGCAGAGGACATCAGTTTTTTCAAATCCAGAAATCATTGGAATATCGTCTCTGGCATCAGTTCAGGACAGACTCGAGAGACTGTCAGCTAGGAGTAGAATTAGGGTTTTGGTCACACCACCATTTGTTGAGGAAGGGGAGCTGGGGCACTTCACAACAAGGCCGTTAAACCCTTTTTTAGGAGGAGCACCATATACTCTCTTCCCCTCTGATATAGCTCCGCAAACCACCGATGCAGTAATCACCCACAACAAAATTTTACAACCATGTCAAACACAACGGGACAACACGTTTCGCAGGGAGATAGATTCTTTCCTTGAACAACCCTCCCCCGCAGTGGAACTTGAAGCGCAGAGCCTTGGGATGTAAAGAGGGTCCCCAAACGGGCTATCAATAGACCAAATCAAGGTAGGGGAAGGTGCAAAATCTGCCTCAATAGACAAAAGCTCAGAAGATACCATACCTGGTACCAAGAAATAGAAAAATCGTTGCTTAAATCCCTCCAGCAGTTTAGTAAACCTGGTCTGTGGAGTCGATATATCCATGACAGAAGCCAAAAAAATGGATGGGATGGCTCTAGTGGGGAAAATAAGAGGTCGAAACCCTTTTCAAGGGAAAATGGATGAATGGGTTCGAAAAAATTGGGCAGGTTTCCAAGGAAAGGACCCCGAAATCAGTCCATTAGCAAAAGGATGGTTCGGCTTTCATTTTGGATGTAAGGAGGATGTAAATTATGTCATTGGAAAAATATGGAACTATGGAACAACCCCTTTCTAGATGAAAAGATGGACACCACTTTTCGACGTGGAAACATAAAGGCTGGACATGATTCCAGTCTGGATTCGGCTTCTGGGATTTCCCTGGGAATTTTGGAACCCGGCCTCACTCGGCGACATTGGACGGGCTCTAGGAAATTTCATTGAGGTAGACCTCTCCTATCAGCAAACAAGAATAGGAAAGGTAGCAAGAATATTGGTCACCTTGAACATTAGAACCAGGCTTCGGGATCACATAAATTTAATCTATGAAACAAAAAAAAGGAAGCAATTGCTGGATTATGAAGGTGTTGAGGCCTGGAAAATCGCAGGCAACAACAGTAAGGGATTCTCCCGAGTAACGTTCCCAACTAGCCCATTACTGTTTGGTATGGGGAATCTGTTCGGTTTACGGTCCGGCTATAGTAGGTCAAGTAACAAAAATAAAAGGTTTTACCTGTTGTAGCCCGATCCACCGTGTATATTTTTGTGTTTTTAGTTTTAAGTATGATATGCAAGTGCCTATCTAAAATGCAGATTGATAGAGAATACGAGGAGAAGTCACAATGTGATGCGCAGGTTCTTACCTCTCATCTTAAACTCTCTCGCATCTAAATCACACACGGCAATAAATTAAAACCAACCACCTAAATTATCCCTAGGGAGCAAAATTGTCATGCATTAATGAGTAATGTATTTTGTACATGCATTATGAAAAATCACAGATAGTTGATACTTCTTTCAAAACACATGAACATTAAAGATATTTGAACAACCAGATAGCCAATTGTTTATGAACAACATTCATTACTCATGGTGGAAATTTTCATAAAATAAACCAGAGAACATTCATACAAGAACATAGGTTCAAAGAGTTAGAATGATCTCACAGTTAAGGGACACAAAGTTGAAAACAAAATAGTTCCTCTTCAACAAATCCATATCATGACATTTGAACATTCCACCAAGCTTTCTCCAACAGGAAAATTGTAATTATCTATTGCAAAAGGAAATAGTTCTTCTTACAATATGTCCTCACAAATCTCACTGGGAAAAAGTCCCTCCTCCTATCTAAATATTCTATATTTATACAAAAGAAAAAAACTATTGTGCTGCCCACAAATGACTCTTAGGCTTCCCCAACACTTCACCTCCCATACTTTTCTTTAATATATTACAATAAACAAAAAGTGCTTATGAGGAGGGTCCCGCTTGACTATTCAAGAATTTATTCCACGCTGAAGCCTCTGAGGCAATGTTTTTCAACTCGGAAGGTTCTAAGAAACTAATATTAATTTCAAATTTAGCGGCCTAATTTCTTATTACTTCTATCCTGGCTAAGCTCAGGCAAATTTCGTCCTCTAGTCACTGCACACTAACCACGGAATGAGCTACTTCCTTTCTCAGGGTCTCCTTGTCTAGGGCTTTGGTGTGTTGAACCCTTTGTTAATCTTCCTAATATTTTCTTTGCAACATCTCCAAAAACAGGTTGTGGTCCGAAAAATTATCCATTTGCTATTCAGCCTCAACCTTGCAACGATTATAAGTAATCAAAAGCCTCCTGAAGAATTACGCACAAGCCCCCTTTGTCTTCTTGACAGCCTTTTTTAATTCTTCGGCTGTGTTTATGGAAAACTCTAGTAGATTATAGTCTTTCCTTAGGCTCTGTTGATCTTTTGCTGGCAGATCTATAGGAGTTTCCTCATTTGCTTCTAATCTTGACATTATCCCCGTCAAGACTTCTAAGATGTCCTCCGATCTGTCTACAAAATATGAAGAGGTTTCCAAAATCTCTTCCAGTCGATTGTCTACCTACAAGATATTGCACCTTTCTTCCTCTATGGCTACTTCTAGCTGGTGCATCTTGCTCCTTTGTGCTAGAACATGCTCCTTGAAAGGATGAATATTGACTTGTTGTTCCTTGGCCTCTTCTAGAGTTGTTGTTAATGAGGTAACCTATTCTTTAAGTTCCGTAGTCTACCCCTAAGATTGCCTCTCAGATTCCTCCAAGGTATCTTTCTGTAGCTCCAACTCCCCTATCTTTCCTAGCAGCTGCTCCTTTTTTGTGTGAATACTTTCACATACCGTCTTCAACTCATCCTTTTCTGTCCTTAACCCTTGACATTCCTACTACAATTTCTCCAGACTTCCTTGGGAAGCCTCCAGTGATCTATTCTCTACTTGGAGGAACTGGAGCTCGGATTTTGAAGACTTTATTTCATGTTGTATGTATTCAAACTTTCTTTTCAATCTACTACTTTCCTCCCTCTCTCTTCTTGGGGAGTACTTTAGCTGGGCAGCATACTTCTTTGACTGTTCAAGATCAATCATTATTCGATCTACATTGTCCTCAGAAGCATGGATCAATGCATCCCCAACTCTGATAGTGAATCTAGGGTCCTTGTCTGTCCCATACACCACTGTTGTGTCATTTATCATTTTGCCCGATTGTCCCCCAGTCTCGACCTTCCTCTTGGTCCTCTTCACTATTCTTTTTCTTTCCCTGTCATAAAAAATAGTATTGAAATATGGTACCTCCTCACCTTTGAGCCAACTTTTGGCTTCTTGTGCTAGCCTCCTGGCATCTTCATCCATTTTTCTATCTTCCTCTTCTTTCTCTTTTTTCTTCTCATCCTGTCCTTTCCCACCTTTAGTGGTAATTTTCTTTTTAAATCTTGTTCTCAAAGTAGTTATGTTTTCTGCACTGCGGAAAATGGATTCATCTTTGTCCCAGTGGCTTGTGTATTCAAAGTGTACATTTTCCTCCTTGCAGTGCACTACCACCCTATTCTGGGAATCGTTCTTGTGGAAATTTATTTCCCCAAAATGGAATTTCCCCAATTCTTCCACAAATTCATCAGCTTTCTTCACTCTTGTGAACTTATAGCTCCCCAAATTGAATGGTAAGTGAGGATAAGTTGCCTTCTTATGTTCAAATAGAAAAATCCCAATTCCATCTAAAAATACTTGCCTAACTGCCTCTTTGTGGGCCACATAGTCAGTGGCATATTTTGGCAGTAGTGAGGGTGCTCTGGAGCATCCATACATTCTGAAATACAATCCATCTTCCATCAAGTAATAATATGCATATTCTTCAATAACCTGTAATGCTTCCTCCGACATGCAGTTGCACTCCTTTAAGAAGATCAATGTATATAATGGCATGATGAAGTGCTCACACACTTCTCTATAGTGACTGCGGTATTTGTGTGCCCACAGTGGCTTGTAGGCTGAGTAGACTGGTGTTCTCTCCTGGTCCCAAATACACCTCAGATTTGGGAAGGGTTGGTTGCATAGTATGCAATCAATCAATATAGAGCTCATATAGAACTCTGATTTCTTCTGGGACACCCCTCCTAATGCTGAAGCAATGCAGGCTAAGAGGCTGTTGGACATAATGTTTGCCAATTGAACACTGTTCCCTATGTTGTAACATAGAAGATAATAGGCACCCACCCCAACTTAAAGCTTTTACCATGGACCCTCCCAAAAATCTTATTCATCATCAAGGCAATGAACCTATAAGGGGTCCTCAAAGTGGCAGTATCATATTCCCTGGACGGCCTAGTCCTAAAGCTCTTGCCAGGCACCAACATTCTCTTCAGTGTCTTGACTAGGTCCAGGTTAATTTTCTTTAGCCAGTATTCAGTCAAGTACACTTGTGCTTCTGGTAAGTGGTAGGCCAGTGATACATACCTAGGGCTATAAGCAGCATAACTTTGTTTTTCAACATTTGCCAAAATCATGGTGGTTACATCTTCCCTGGGAAGAATCCATCCAATCACCTCTGAGCATGGGAAAAGGTCAGGTCTAGTAGAAACTCTCATCAACACAGATCCCTCTATATTTGCATATATGGTCTCCTCCTCAAAACCTGTGTCAGGTACCTCTCGGTGTGTTATCAATCTATAGGCTTCCCCCCATTTATATTCAGGTTCCAAACTAGTTATGCATTTGGTATCCTCGTAAGTGTACTCAACTCTGGTGACAATTTCAACCTCGAGTTCCTCCTCTACTACGGGAGCCTTCTTCTTCTGTCGTTTAGACATCTCAGATTCTAAAGAATTTCCTTGTCACACATAGAAATTGCTTTAGGTTCGGTCGGGCCATTCCTAGATAAAGTTCAAAAAGTGGAGCCAAACTGTATGAGCATTTTACCTCCTTTAGGATAAACATGATTGCAGTTATGAAAATAAACAAACGATACTCAAACCAAGTATTCCTGCACACATCCAATCTGCCAAAAAATCTAAAACCAACACATAACTAAAGATTTGCATAATCAACTCATAATATCATGGTTTTTCTAAAATGAAGAAGATTCCCCTCTCGGCACTATGAACTAAATCGTTCCATGAAAAACATGATGCCTAATCCCAAGTGAATGATACTTCATTTTGATAGTGCATTTAACTCACTGTAAGCTTGAGGTTGGTGGTAATGATAGATTTAAGGTGGTTGAACAAAGAAATCATAAGATGAAGGAGGCGGTGCCTTTTAAACATTGGGTACATTCGGCCCGGACATGGAAAATAAGAGGGCGCTGCTTCTTGCAAAAAGCACTCGCATCAAGATCTGAATAGATAATGCATTCTAAACCCTAAATTGGTCCGCAGTTCATGTTCAAATTTTAACAATCTCATCCTAAGGGGCGTAACCTCAACATCGTGACCCTGGTTCACAAAAATGAGGGTGACCATACCGTGGAACCAAAACCTCTGCATCTCTAAAGTAAACAAGAAAACGCCCTCCCCGGACGGCCAAACACAGACTGGGGGATATTGGTGCAGACAGTGTAATGGCCATCTACACCAGTTTCCCTAGTAGTTGAGTGCAGGCTGCAAACTCATAACGGCTGTGAATGTAATAATCAAGCAAAACAACAAAACCCCCCACCAGGCAGCCATACCATTTACCTAGATTATATATACACGCCGAAATGAAAACCTAGGTATCCACTAACCGTTGAGACAGGAGCTAACCAAGGGTGACAAACTCAGTTTGACCACTCAAATGAAAAGGTAAAATGGGCATGAGGGCCTACCTAGCAATGTGCTACGCGATTGGTCGAGAAAAAAACCGCAAACCTCCACAGCGGAGCCACCTAGGAGCGAGGTACCAATAGCGAGTACGTTGGTCTTCTCAAGCGATGAAGACAGCATGGGAAATTCGCAAAATAACAATAAAAATAATAATAAACCCCAAACCCAATATATACGCCACAGTCAACACATAATCAGTGAGAAAGAATAAAACAATCGGAAGGAGGAATAGCTACGGGATGGACGATCCTGTCAGTATCGCCTCTGCAATGGCGGATGATGAAATGGTTAGGAGACCCACACTGGCATCGGCAGGAGAAAGAAATAAACTTCACATCGGAGCTCACCAAGCTAAGGCCTCGGATCAAAAGTTAGTTGAAGAGCCACAACAGCGAAAAACATAAAGGCATTGAGTTTCATGGACCAATAAACATGACTTGAGTGAAAACGAAAAAATTGGTCAAGCAGAAAACAAACTACATCGGAAGGATAATGCTTTCCAAATCCACAATAGTGAAAGATGAAAGCCTAAAGATCTACGAATCAAAACGGCGGGGATTGGAAAAAGATAATACAAACATCAAGAAGCTTCGCAATACCTTCTCCACAATGGCAGAAGACGTAGAGACAAACGTTCCGACAGGATCTTAATACATCCACCGACGAATAAAGCGCATCGGAGACTAATAAACCTTAGATCATTCTTGATGTCCTATTCTTTTCCGCAATGGCAGGTGTGTAGATAACTGGACTCCCGACTCAATAGTCTAAAACACTTTCGATGGCAGGGAAAAACCAATACAAACCGTACAACATTGCTGGCATAAAAGTCATTCTTGAGCAAACATCAAACAAAACCAAGGAGATGAGAAAAAAAGAAATAAAAGGAGGGTCCCAAAAATTTTTGAATTTTGGGAGAATGTTGTAGCTGCAATTGAAGGGCTTCCTTTCAGATGCCACAAGTGTCATGAAACGTGACATCTGGTAAAAAACTACCCAAACTACGTGCCCTCAACTTCGGGTAGGAAGAAATGGTCCAAATGGGGAGCATAGGAATCAAGACCAAATGACATAGTAGTGGATCAGGGCCTGATAGAGTAACAACATGCCTAAAAAATTCCAATACAATTACAGGATCAAACCGAGGGCATAGCTGCAGAAGAAGCCGCAGGATCTCAAATAGAAAGTTAGATGGAGAAACACACTAATCCACCAAACTCATCGGGTATGAATCCTACTTTGCTAAGAAAACATTTACATGTTTTATCATTAAATGAGAATACAAATTTTATCTCCCCCTCACCAGCCAGAACCTTCATGTCCCCAACCCCAACTCACTCCCCTTCTCCTTCATTCTTGGCTCCTTCCTCGACATACCCTCCACTACCCACAAAACCTGACCCTTCTAGCTCCCCCACCTCTATTCACTTCCATCTCAGGTGAAGAGATATACCAGCTTCAATAAAAAAAAATCCCTCCTAAAGATCTTGGAGCAAACCCCATCATCCCATCTAAAGGAAGGGGAAGAGGAATACCTTCCCATCTCTTGGAGGCACAAAGTAAGGCCCTCAAGGATCAGGAAAGCGAAAAACAAAAAATTCTCTTTGGGGCACTTAGAGCAGTGCATGCCCTGGATGGGGTTCCAAAATGAAAATCCTCTCCATCAACTATAGGGGTCTGGAAAGCACCTGAAAAAAAATTTCCCTAAAGAGGATGCTATCGGTCCAAACACCAGAAGTCATCCTTCTTCAAGAAACAATGGGGTCAGAATTGGAAGTAGAAAATCTGTTAACCTCAATCGCACCACATTACACTTTCACAACATAGAGTGCAAGAGGACACTTAGGTGGATTATCATTAGGATGGAAAAAATTATGTATTCGATGCTCAAACACCTGGGGGTCCTCCCTAGGGTTAGGGGCTCAGGTATGCTGGGTGGAGACAAAACGAAACCTAACAATCCTAATGTCTATGGGCCTTCTGTCAACATAATAGAATTCTAGGACTCCTTCAGAAACTCTGGGCTAATAAAAGAAAGGAATTTGATCATAAAAGGGGATCTAAACTTTACCTTGGGGGCTAATGAAATATGGGGGATAAAGGAGAGAGTAGACCCCTTAGCCCCTTACTTCAGTAACAACTTGATGGAGTAAAAAATAATAGACCTAGATCTGCAATTTTTAAAACCAACCTGGACAATCAAGTGGATGGGAGAAGAAAGAATTGCAAAGTGGCTAGACAGATTTTTGATATATGAGGATCTACTAGAGGGGGACTTTATTTTCAAACAATGGGTGGATTCTAGAGCAGAATCTGATCACTTACCCATTTATCTGGAAATCATGAAGCAACCGAAGAAGCTAGCTATCCCCTTCAAACTCTGCTTAGCCTAGCTCAAAAATGAAGAAGTACTTCAAATCATTCAATCAAATTGGTTTCCTTACCAAGTAGAAAATGACACAAGGGCTACTGTCCTCTTTACTCAAAACCTATTCAGAATAAAAAAAACTCCTCAAAGACTAGGCCACAAAAAATAAAGCTCAGGAAGATCAGGAAATCACCCAAACTAAGGAGGACCTGAAACTACTCCAAAATAAATATGGAGGGGGTTTTCTCACACAGGAAGACAGGGAGAAACTCTATTCTTTGGAGGCCTCCAGAAATAAAATCCTAAAGGAAAGACATGAGGTTTTGAGGCTAAAAAGTAGAGCAATATGGATGGAATGCGGTGATGATAACACAAAATTATTCTAGGATTTTGCAAAAGGAAGGAGACAACAATACACCATCTGGGAGTTAAAAAAAAAGAAAACAATGAGACAACAACAACTTTTGAGGATCTTGCAGAAATAAGGAAGCCTTATTTTGAAAACATCTTTAAAGAAAATCAACAAGCAACCATTGTGGAAGTAATCCAGATATCACAATTTTTTCTAGAGAGCATCAGTGAGGAAGATAATCTGGAGTTAATGGAAGAGGTTTCAGAGGAGGAACTGAAAGCAACCCTTAGCATCTTTCAAAAGGACAAAAGTCCAGGACCTGACGAGTGGAGAGTGGAATTTTTCCTGGCTGGGTATGATACTATTGGCCCAGACCTTCTGCAGTTAGTCGAAGAAACAAGGGTAAATAGTGTTCTCCATCTCCCCCTGAACTCAACCTTCCTAGCTGTAATTCTAAAAAAGGATAATCCAGAAAGCTTGGATGACTATAGGCCTATCTCCCTATGCAACATCACTTATAAGGTAGTCACCAAGATAATTGTGCAAAGATTCAGGAAGGTACTCTCAAAACTCATCTCAAGGGAATAGTTTGGCTTTCTTGAGGACAAAAAAATAAACGAAGCTATTGGGGTTGCTCAGAAGGACCTTCATAGTGCAAAGATAAAAAAAGAAAATGGGGTTGTTCTCAAAATTGATCTCTCCAAGGCCTTCGACAGAGTGAGCTAGATATACCTAAGGCTGCTACTCACACATCATGGCTTCAATTATTCCTTTATCAAATGGATTTTTGCTTATATCACAACTGCCTTCTTTGTAGTTCTCATCAACAGATAAGCATCTCACTTCTTCCACTCTGAAAGAGGCTTAAGACAGGGCTGCCCTCTTTCCTCTCTACTTTTCTTACTAGTTGTAGAAGGTCTAAGAAGAGCACTTATAGATGCAAAAAGGAGAGGCCTTTTCGAAGGAATCAATATTTCCACAAACCTGAGCATAACACACCTTCTATTCGTAGATGATATTCTCATTTTCTGCAATGGATCAATTAGGGAAGTATAAAGACTCTCAGAAATCCTAAATCTGTTTTATAGAGCTACAGGAATGCAAATAAACCTCAAGAAATATTCAATCACAACACTCAATCTGGAAGAGGAAGTCCTGAGGTTTTTTCATCATCTTTTTCCATACCAGTAGTTTTACTTGGATTATGGAATCAAATACCTAGGATTTAGACTCAAACCAAACTGTTACAAGAAAGAATATTGGAACTGGCTTCTAGCAAAATTGGAAACTAGAGTGAACAATTGGTGCAACAGATGGCTTTCAAGGGCTGAAAGGCTACTATTTCTTAAATCATTCCTCAAAGCAATTCTAGTATATTGGATGGCATTGGCATGGATTCCCAATTCAATTCTAAAAAGACAAAGATAATTTGCACAACTTTCCTATGGACAGGAAAGAAAGAGCAAAGAATAATTCCTTGGGTAAAATGGGACCAAATTGCAAAACCAAAATCACTGGGAGGATGGGGTATAAAAAATATATTTTCTTTGCAAAGGCCTTGGCTGCAAAATTAGGATGGAGGCTCATTTGAACCCAAATCTTGTGGACAGAAGTCATCATCCAGAAATACATAACACCAACTCCCCTTCTGGATTGGATCAGAGATATGGGAAACACAAGTCTCCCAAATGGCTCAATCATTTGGAAATATTTATGCAAAGCTTTTCCACTCATCTTAGGAGGGCTAGTATGGAAAATAGGGGATGGTAAAAAAATTAGAATTAGCATGGATCCATGGCTAGGATGCTCACAAAATCACTTACTTCCATTACAACTAATACAGTTGATTCACCAAAAGGGGGTTTTTCACCTAAATCAAATAACAAACCCTAAATCAACAAATATTTGGCATCAAGGATGGAATAAAAGTCAGGATATAGAACTACCATATCAATGGTGTAGGCTATGTGATCAATACATTCTTTCCCTTCACTCCTCACATATTCGGATAACTAACAAAGCAAATGAGTTGAACTGGGAGCATGCACAACATGGGCAGTACACACGTAAAACTGGTTATCAACAACTCTGCTTACATCACTATTAGGAAAATCAAAAGTGGTGGCAGGAAGGTATTTGGAAGCTCAAATTCCCATTGAAGGAAAAAATATTCACATGGTGCACTCTTGCAAATAAAATCCCCAACTGGGATCATCTCCAGAGAAGACAAATTGCAAGACCCGGTTGGTGTAGTCTTTGAAAAGACAATGAGGAAATCACAAATCACCTATTCCTAAACTGTAATTTTTTCAAGCAAGTATGGGAGTAGTCACAATATCTCACCTTCTCTAGATCAAAATGGGAAGGCCCCACATTGGAAGATGCATGGAAAATTTGGTCAACTTCACCCCAAACTAATTAGATAAGAGCCCTTCCGCTTCTCCACATATGGGGAATTTCGCTAGACAAAAATAAAGTTATCTTCCTTGAAGAAGCTAGCTCTCCAGAAAAAGTATCCCAGCAAGGATTAGATATCCTTTCTTACTTCCCCAAAACAAAAAACAGCCCCAATCCAAGAATCATCATCCCTAAACAGCTGGACAAAAATACCACTTGGGATTTTTTTTATGGTGCTTCTCAAGACTCAAACTGTGGGGGGTGGAGCCACTCTTTTCCTAAATCAACACCATCACTTTCAGATATCTATGGGGCTGGGATCTGGAACAAACAATTATGCTGAACTCATGGCTTTGAAGCTTCTCCTATGCCTTGCAATTGAAAGAAACTGTAGAAATTTACAAATATTTAGTGACTCACTAGTTGTAATAAACTGGATCAATAAAACTAAGAGATGCAGAAACATCTCACTAGATGTGCTTGTTGAAGAAGTTAGCAGAATTCTTTCAAATTTTGATTCTCTTTCGCTCAAACATGTCTATAAGGAGCAGAACATGGAAGCGGATAGACTTTCAAAGGCAGGAATAAGCTTGGCATGGGGAACATGGAAAATCACAGAAAAAAGGAGACAGAGGTCTATGAGTACTATCATAGGCCATTTTTGGATCTGCCATAATAGAAATATATTTTGCAATTACAAATCGGACAGGCATTTTTTGTTTAAGCAAGAAGTTTATAGTGCATGTCCTACAGTTTTTCTCCTGACAGGAGTCTACAAAGGAAATTTTGTTGCAAACAGTCTCTGTCATGGAAGTCTTAGAAAATGGATAGCTCTTGTCAAAGACAAAACCTACTACATTTTTTCTTGAGTGCACAAAAGAACAAAATACAGTCTTTTCAGTATTTTCCGGAAGGAATCTCCCCATGGAGAAATTTGTAGACAGACCTTTACAAATCAGCACTTTCTCTTTTGTTTTGATATGTACAAAAGAAGGAAAAACATCAAAAATTATGTGATCTTCATGATGTAACCTCTGTGAGAAGCAGGAACAATACATACTTTTGTATTTGGTTTTTGATTAATACAATCAACTTTTTTTCTTAAGGAAAAAAATTGTTAGCCACGATGAATTACATTTAATTGCTTTTAAAAAACAATATTGAATACATGTAATATCATAATCATCAATGATTATACTTGATTTTTGAGAGACTACCATATCCACATCAAACCAAACATTTAATGATTATGAGCATTCTTGATGTTCCTCATCCCATCATTTGGACACCATATAGACATGGTAGCTCGATAATCTTCATTCTCTAGATCTTATATGCTCTACTTCAAGGAATTTTATCGAAGTCCTCCAAGAATCGATTGACATCATTACACTTATAATATAATAAACATCATATTATCACTTTTCATGACTTGATACTTCTAGTATATTCCAAAACATTTAAACCATTCCCAAAATTTCACAGTTACTATTATTAAGTACATTAGTAAAAAATTCCAAATCTACTGATTATTTATTATTGTTTTTCTTTTGCAATATATTCTTGGCATATCGAGTCAATTGTACTATGTTTTCATTAAATGCAATTGATTATGACATTTTAACAATATCTTATATATCCTTTAGGAATAATCAATAAATCATGTTCATTCCAAAAATTACCTTTTTCTATCAAAGAATTTCCCTTTTTCTTTTGATTACATTACCAATTTCCATTATCTTTGCTTGAGTTTGGCAAAGTTTTCTTGCTACCCAGTGTACTTGTACATTATACTCACAATATTTTGCAAGGGGTTACTTACATCATATTCTCTTTCATCAATGTAATTTTAAGTAAGCCATAAAATTATATATCAACAAGTTTCCTTTCGATTGCATTTAAACACCATAGTTATATAGAATGCATAGTCTAGATGCAACAATATGTGTCTTTATTCACAATCCTTTTGCATTTATTATATATAATCTTGTTGAATTGAAACTATGCCAATATACTCATATTGTTATGAATTATTTTCTGTGTTATCTACCACTACTTTCACATATTTACAATCTCTATAGCATAATGAAATTAAGCATGATTATTATTTCTTATTCATGTTTCATGTTCTTTTTATTTTTGGTGCTACATAAGGGAAAACAAGAGAATCAAATCTTGCTATATCTTTTCACAAATTGCATTTTATCAAGCCTTAAATACTACTACAGTTCTTCGTAACACAACTCCACTCAGCATGTATTTATTTATGTAAACTAGATTACACATATTCAAGCAGATGATTCTAGGAAAACTGGTTATGAACTTTGGAAATTGTAACATTTAAACAATCTCATTTCTATAGAATGCATTCCAATAAGTAAACTCAAAAGATTGCCTTCAAATAATCAATTCTTCATATAGTATGCAACATACCTATACATATGCGAGTCCATTAAGCTCTTATGTTGTTACTCTGATCTGATACCACTTGTAACAAACCCGATTTCCTCATTAATATTTTTTGGAAAAGGTATTTTTTTAACTTCATATGAATAAAATCATGTTATCCGTATGTAATCATAGATCATCCATAAATTCATACATGTTAACTCCAATAACCTTTATCATGGTAATATTTAAAACACTTAACTTAGTAAAGGCATAACATCGCATTTGAAAGATTATTGATTAACAATTATTAAATACTTAATCTTAGTCATGACATAATTCTATCAACTTAGTCCTTGGTGTAAATTCCTATCAATTATTTATAACTAACCATTTAAGCATCTCCAAAGAAAGGCTTTTGTATGGATACAATATTATTTTCCATTAACAAACCATTTCTTACTTTCCGTAAGATTTCACTTGAATGTAACTGAATTAGAATAAAATCATGTTCACTGTATGTAATGATAGATCGTTACATAAAGTCATACAAGTTAACTCTAATAACCTTCATCATGGTAAAATTTAAGACACTTAACTTAGTAAAGGCATAACATCACATTTGAGAGCTTCTTGATTAATAATTATTAAATACTTAATCTTAGTCATGACATAATTCTATCAACTTAGTGATAGTCCTTGGTGTAAAGTCTTATCAATTATTTATAACTAACCATTTAAGCATCTCCAAAGCAAGGCTTCTGTATGGATACAATATTCTTTTCCATTAACAAACCATTTCTTACTATATGTAAGCTTCCACTTGAATGTAACTGAATTAGAATAGAAGGATCCTTCTAGTTAATTAATAACATAGTCAACTTTGGATAATCATATTATATAACTTCAACTGTAATTTAATATTTGTAATCCATTATTTCTTCCATACTCTTGTATACATTGGAAGCATTAAAGCATTGAAAAATCATTCAAGTCATGACAATACCCTTATTCAAGTTAATAAACCATTTCATTCGAATAATTCATTAAACAAGATAGTGTGAGTCTATGTTGAATTCCTTAATATGGTGCTAACATGTCATAAATTAACAATGTACTTGTTATAAGAATGATGATGGTTAACGTCCACTGAGACCAAAATTTGGTCTATCGGACCTAAAGAAACAAATTAATTAGTTTGTTTTAAAATTGTATTCCTATGATCAAAGAGCTTGGTGAGACCCTGAGCTCGCTATAATTTTGACAAGTTAAAAGGATAGGAAGGTCGGTATTGCAAAAAAAATTATGAAACTAAGATCTAATTTGCGTGTACACCGAAAACTCTAATAGAAAGTGATTTTCATTTTCAATGTTCATATTCTCACAAAGACCACAGATCCTTTCCACCCATGGTGTTTTAGGAACTGTCCAATGACCTGTTTCACTATGGAGCTCATGAGAGTTCGTTCTTATCTTGGCTATATTAATTTTTTTATTTGAATTGGTTAATACAGAGAGATATGTTTGATCTTATAAAGTATGTTTGATGACCTCCTTATAATATCTTAATTTTTTTTTAGCCTATAAATCTTTCCCACACCACAATTTCTCTTTAAACTTAGAAGTAACAATATTTTTAATGTTATTAATATTTTTCAATGCAACACTTTCATCGATCTCCCAATGGTTTAACCAGGACTCAGTATATTTATACCAACCTCGCTTGAGCCTTAGGTGGTCTTGGATGGAATTAAAATCTATCTTTGGAAGTTTATGGTCTCCCATGTTATTGATTTTGTGTTTGTACAATAGGAGCCTAGTCATAGCTAGGCTCTTGATGGGGGAAAGACCCACTTCTATACGGAGAATAGGATATGGTGTATTTCTTTTAATTTTCAGGTTATACATTATAAAATTCTTCTATATTTTCTCAACATTCCTCCAAGATTCTCTAGAGATGCTGCAACCCCAAACCTCACAACCATAGAAGATAATATGAGTGACTAAAGTTTCAAAGAGGAGCTTATTTTTATCCCACATCACCAAATTCACTACTTTGCAATTATTTTCAAGACCAAAATAAGCTTTCCACCCTCCATTAATCCTTTTCTCAATGATATAGTTCCAATTTATCTTGTGATGAATAACAATTCCTAGGTATTTGTAAGAAGACACTTCCTCCAAGTTTCTATTGTCATACACAAAATTAGCATAAGTGTCCTTCTTGGATTTGATAATCATAGATTTTGTTTTGTTAGTGTTGATAGTCATACCCATGGTAGAGAAGAAATCCTTAAGAAGTCAAAGTTGCTTATCAAGATCATGCAGATCCCTTTCCAGAAGAATAATATCGTCAACATAAAGAAGAAGGATGACGACTATCCCAGCTAAGAATGTGCCAACACAACCCGCTTCTTCTAAACAACCTTATAGCTTATCTATGTAGATTCCAAATAGGGTAGGGGAGAGAGGGAAACCTTGTTTAACTCTGATATTGCACTTAATATCTCTTGACCACCCCTCATTGTTCTTAAACTTGGAAACTACATTCTCGTATAACCTTATTGAGGCATCTCTCAACTTGAAAGGAACCTTTAGCTCTTCTAATCTATTCCAAAGGTTATTTCTAGGTAGTGTGTCGAAATCCTTTCTAAATTCCACAAAGAAACAAAAGAGATTGTATTTATCATTACGATACTCCTCCACAATGATCCTAATGGTAACAAGGTGGTCTGTTATTGAGTGTTTCCTCCTAAAACCCGCTTGGCCTTTAGCCCACTTACCTTCACTTTCAAGCCATCTGCTAATCTTCTTTTCCAAAATAATACCATATAACTTGGATAAGAGGGGAGTAATCATAATTGTTTGATAGTTAGAGGGGTTATTTATATCCCCACTTTTAAAAATAGGGATAATGAGGCTCTGAGTCCAAGGTGTAGGGAACCCTTGCTTGTCTACTTGGTTTAAAATCTTGTGGATGTGAGGAATGAGGACAGGACCTCCAATATCCTTAGCTTTTCCATTTTCCAGACGCTTAAAACCAAAATCTATGTCTTCTAAAGAGAAAAATTATACTATTATGAGCATGGTTTCAAAGTTATCTTTGATACTCGGGGATTCATAAACTTTATAAGATAGGAATTCCAGTCGTGTAAAGAAATTCTAATGTTATCTTTCTTTTTTCTAGTTAAAATCTAACTCTAGAATTTGGGCTTTGTAAATTTTTACCTTGTCAATTTTAAGAGACTCATCAAGAGCTTCCTTAATTTCTCTCCTAGCACTTTTACAATTTTATCATACAAAGGGTTTGTTTTTCCATTTCGTTTATTACTTGGGACTTCAATTGACAACTTCTTAATAGAATGTGAGAGGGTTGTAGTAAAATTGTGATAGAGGTCTTCTATGTTGTCTATACTTGATAAAGGAAGAAAAATAATTTTTAAATAATTTAGAAAAAGATCATTTTATTTTTATCAAAGATCAATTTCTTTTGGCTATAAGGATTATCTTCTATGGGATCTCTATGCATGACAAAATTAAGAGTTACAATTAAAGGTCTATGATCTGAATCAGGATCATGGTCCTTTAGGATGTCAAATTTTATTATTTCATTGTTTAAAGGGATATCGAAAATAACGTAGTCTACCACGTTGCTACCAATCCCATGGATACAGGTCATCTGGCTAGAATTGGACCATTTCTTTAGACCGTTGTAAATTATGAGATGTTGAGCACTACAAAGCTTGACTAGATCAGACCCAAACAAATTTTCCCCTAGATCTTCAGAGCTTCTATTGTACTTGCTAGCTAGAGTAATATCTTTGTCTAACCAAAGAGGATTAGGGTTGGAATACTTAGTTAGAAGAATAGCTTGGTTGCTTGAAGTATGAGCATTAAAGTCACACATTAAGAGTATATTACCTGCATTCCTTAGGATAGAAATATCATTCTCTAAACCATTGTAAGGACAATTTTAATCTAATTTTTTTTCTTATAGAAGTTAGAATTAATAGGGAGAAAATAACAGATTTCTATGTAGGTTTTTTTTATCATTAATATCAGAAATATCTATCCAAATATACTGGTTGTAACAAGCTATACCCCCAAGCTATACACCCAATATATCCCTACAACATAAAAAAAAATCTTATTTATTACCAATGTCCTTATAGGGAGGGTAACTTCCAATTTAATAATCCAACACCATGACACCAACATAAGTGTAATACCCCTCTTCACCCTTACCATGTTGTAAAAACAAATATAATGATGTAATTGTGGTTATGTAATAGTTCTTGACGAGGAACTAAAGGCCAATGCCCCTCTATTGAACGGTGTAGAATGGTTATGATTTTATAAGTTAAAACATGGTGATATATGATTTGAACTAAAATGACAAAATAACAAAATCAAACCTTGGAGACTGATATGCATTGTAGTGTAACGAAAAGGGAAATGAATCCACTAGGGAGAAAGTCGATGATTAGGAAACCTTGATTGATGATTACATTCCATATTATTTCCAATAATTATAAGATAAGAAATTTGCGAATAATTATCTTACGAGGGTTCGTGCTCAAGTGGGAGGGAGATAATATTAAACTAGTTTATTGACTTAAGCAAATTTAGCTCATCTTAAAATCTTGGAAGTATCTCTTACAAAGATCGCCAATAGGATCGCATGGGATTTTATTATGAGTATTTTATTAACCTTGGGATTTTGTGGAGAATATATTGTTAGGACTAGCTTGCCATAAATAATTGATTATACTTGCAATACTCTAAAAAAAATGACTAATGTTGTCTTTCTTGGGTGAAAAGGATATCCGTAATATATCTCTAAAGTTATTAGTTAATGAGCTTATTTTCATTATAGGAAGTTACATAAAATAATATCTATTTACGTGAGTTAAGATTATTGAGAGAATCCACATAACCTATGTTGTGAATATTTAAAACTCCTTTAATAGTCATCGTTGAAATAATGATTAAAATATAATTATTATATAGAAATAATAATTATTTTGGTAATTTGAAAAGATATGATAAGTTAATAATATATGTTGAACATATAAATATAATCATGTAATTATATTTCCAAGAGTTAAAATCATTTTATTTGTTTATATATTTTAATGACGATTAAAAGAGTTAATTCGGTTTTTTTGAACCATTTCCTTTTCTTGTGGTTGATATGGTTCGATGGACTGAAAATGGGAGGGCCTTCTTAGTCGATATCTGGGTATGGGTATCCTTATCTGGGGAAAACGGTTTTCCTTTACAGGATATATATTGAGGGAAAAACTCCCATGAAGCGAGGGAGATTAGAGGAGCTAATTCCTTCCTTAAAAAAAAAAAAAAAATGTATTAATTGATATTTCTTATAAAACGACATGTACATGGGATTGGATTCCCTATCTCTTTCTTATTGGAGGTCTATGTAGGGGAGAATCAACTTCCAATTTAGCAGAAGGACTCCTGCTGGTTTGTTGGAAGTACTCGCTTCCATCTGGGTGGAATCATCTCTTAAATCCCATTCAAAACTCCAAGGAGGAATCTATGCCTAGAAAGATGGCATATTTATTGTTTCTTTCTTTACATTTGTTATAACAAATCTTGGTTCTATGAGAAAGACAACTTCTCAGGGTAGATACAAATCCTACAACCCTTAGATTTTATATCTTCTATTATATTACTACAATTTTATTTGTGAATCATTACTTTGTCGATGTGTTATAGTGACACCCCATACTTAAAGGAACTTCTTATCTAATATATAGTATGAATGTAATGTTACAAAAAACTAAATAAATGTAAAAACACCAAAGGAATACTAATTTATGTATAACATAAAATAAACAATACGTTGAACTTGATTCGACATTCAAATTTTTTTATTTTCTTGATCTTCTATTGTGGCTAAGGGATTTTTTTTTCATCCATGAACACATTATTCTTGAGAAATCCAATCCTCGAATTAGCTTTCCAATGAATATAACCCCATCAGTTGACCACCCTACCACTCCTAGGGTACTCTTCTTTCCCTAGAATTCCCCGAGCTGCAACAAGGATTATATGAGAATGCCTTTAGCACGATCATAATGCATAGATTCACTAAGGGGCCTCCCAACCCCATTCACAAACTGATTAATCAAGCTCTCCGTAGTCACCTTCAAATTCAAATTGATATTATTTCATCCATCCCATATTAGGGAAGAAAAAGTTATCTGAGTGAAAATCCCTCTTCTCTTATTTATAGCTTCTGAGATTCTCTTTCTTTTTTCTGATATAAAATACTATTTATTTATTTCTATTTTGAAATCACCTTAATTCCATTTCTACGGATTTACTTCTCATATGCATATGCAATTTCCACTTTTCTTTTCTTACACTTTCTAAATTTTATTTTATCATTGCTTTCCTTAATTCTTCATATTTTCATTCAAAATGTTTCCTTGATTTTTGCTTTCCTCTCCAAGCTTTGTTTGTGCATTTGTGTTTCCAATATTTTAATTAGTAATTACTTTCTTTATTTTCTTGTATATGTGATGTTTCCTATTATTACATGCATTCTTTGATCGATTTCCAACTCATGAATTTATTATCTATTTAAATATTGTTAGAGCACCTTATATCTTTTTAGTGTTATATTTCATTAACTGCATTTCTTTACCACAGTGATATCAAGGGTGCCATGAAAATATTCATGCCCTTCAAATATCATGGTTTCCATGGTGGAAAGTTCGTACGATGGCTAATACCATGTTAACTCTGTCCTATCTACACTGTGGAGAGACTAATGATTACTGAGGAATAAGGCCGACACCTTATTGCGTGCCTCTTAGTTATTCCTTGTGAGCGACCGATTCCATGGCCTACCCTCACGACAACATGCATATAATGGTTAAAAGACTCTCTCTCTTTTCAACCCATCGCATGGTGATCATATGGAAAATAATTGCTATTCATGTTGGTACATTCCCCTATACAATCCCCATTACCATATGTGGGTTCATTGGCAAGCATTATCTTTGTTCCTACACACATACCAATAATCATGTGCATTAATTTTTCCAAAATCATAAATCATGATATAAATTTTCTCATTATAAACATTACAAATAATTGACTCATTTAGGAGTCCTTCTATCCATTGTTGCAACCTTGCGTCAACATGCACTAGTGGTTTTATTCCACACTAGACAAACTATCAGTAATATCTGAGATAACATCGATTCAATACTTTTCCTATTATAACTTAAACATCTTATAATCAATAAACATCACAACATCATGCACACCACATGATACATTATATTTGTATAACTAAGAGTCATATTCATAGGTAATACATAGCAAGATAAATAAACCAACC
>LPNX011092607.1:0-11062 GCA_001517045.1 Pseudotsuga menziesii | reverse complement strand
TATTCTACTGGCAAATTTCATATTTCCAGCAGACCTATATTTAATATAAATAGACCAAATAGTACCTATAATATTAGCATAAGCTCTAAACAGAAACATTAAAACATAATTTATAAAATACATTAACTTAGAAAATATATTTAAATAGAACCATAACCATAGTAATAAAGCTACGAATTCCAAACTAAAACCATTGAAGACCTGTTAGGGTATGTATACATATTATAAAGAACCAAGATTATAAACAAACCATTTCTCATTATTAAAAGTAATTCATAAATCAAATATACGTTCACGTTATTGAGACCATCAAATGGTCTGAAGTTCATGATATAAACAAACAATCCTAAACAAAATAAACTTCATTCATAATAATCCAAACCGCATAACTAATACACAAAATGTATTTATCCCAATCGTAGATCCTAAGAAATTTTCCACATAATAAATCACCCATAATTTTATGCACATAACACTTTAAAACATTACATAAATAACGAGAGGTCACAAGATCGAATCCTGTGCGCATGCATGCCCAAACAAGCCATTAAATTAATCATCCTTTACAAGCATCGTGACCCAGGATCAAATCCTTTGGAGTTCACCGTAATACAATTAAAATTTATCACATTGAATTCTGTAGGATTCGCTATTATCCTACCAAATGCCACAATGATTTATCTATAAACTATACAGACCATGCTATTGAATTCGCATTCATAGGCTGTAAAACATTTCAACATATCTCTACACAGAGGTTAAAGCCACCAATTAATTACATGATGTAACCATTTTATGTCTCACGGCGATTTGTATGTAAAACGTTAAACAATATCATAACCCATTAAAACCCTGTCAACGCTAAGAAAGTAGCAACGACACTCATTCGAAGGGATAAACCCACAGTCACGGCCTATTGAATAAATATAAAGGTAAGAACTACAACTACTAATTAAACCATGAAAACAATATTTCATTCACCTATTAGACAATCGCATCTCTAATGGCGGGAACTCCATTGCCATCTATGACATGACTCTAATGGCCAAAATAACGTTGTTAACAATCCATATAAAGAATTAAACAAGAATTACAAGACCACACAGAGTCAAGCTAGCACCAAACTAAGAATCATAACCATAAATACACATAGTATGTGAATGTTGTACAAATAATCATTATAAACTAAAATAAGAATTTACATAGTCGTGTATCCAAGGACTTGCACCATTGCAAGCAATGGTGCATTCGCCATTACCAAAACTTAAAAATTCTAACAAGTCATAGAGCCTGTAAGTATTCACCATGGCGAAGGATACTGACACAGAAATCATAATACAAAACCAAAATACATTAGTCCTGACCCGAAGGAACTAAACCCTAATAGAAAAACCCCAATTATTAAATGTATCTCTTATTCTTTACATAAATTTTTACAGACAGTTCCTTTCCAAATTGCAACTAATAAAAACTAGAATAAGATTTTAACCAACGATGAGCTTCAAGCTTTGTCATAAACATCCACAGAAGAGAAGGAGCAAGTTTCGACTTGATAAAACAAGGGCTTACCCATAATGGGTATTGTGTTGACCACAAGGGCGACCCACAATCCACGCTGTCCAAACCATGCAACCTGCAAACAAAACTAAGATACGATGAGAAGTATGATGTAAACACCAAATTGAACAACAATACAACACCGCTAAACTAGATTGGAAGTCATACCTTCTAATGCAGCCAACCTCCAAATCTTTACACCACAGAACAGACCAGAGACAAAGCTCATGTAGCACTATTGCAAATGAACCAAGCCATATTGCTAGTCCAAGCCCTAATCTTGAGACCCTAGATTCCCCATGCACATTTAATTCACCACCTTGGCTCCCATTAATACAAATCAAAACCCAAAGTATATAGTTCATGCCACCCCCCAACGTAGAGCCACGTTTAAATACCATGTAACATATAAAACCCAACATGCATATCATATACTTAGGTTATAGCCATAATCCATGGCATATGGAATATGCCATGGAGGGCTATTGATATGTTTTAAAACTTATACACAAGAACTTTAATGAACCAAGGACCATGTTATAAAATGATAATCCATATACATTATCACATATACCATGTAAATGAGAGAGTACATAAGTAATTAAATCAATGTCATAAGTCCATAAACCATAATAGTAACCAGTACAACATATGCTAGTAACTCCAGCCTTGCATAAAACACCCGTAATAATAATCACTAGGATAGGACTGTAAGTTTATTTCACCAACCAAGCAGTGTAGACAGTATGTTTTTATGTCACTGTCATAGTCAGTTTTCCATTGTCAAGTGCACTTGCACGCGACAAGGAAAGAAGTGCATTAGTTACAAAAGAACTAAGTAAGCCCTGTAGATACAAGTAGAAACAGTTACCTTTTAGGTGTTTACAAGGGAAACAAGTCCCGCCACTCCACCCGTTAACAATACAAGTCAAGTCAGAATTATTCATAAAACAGTAATTGAACTTTATAAACAATGAGTAAGCAATCGACATAACACACATACATATAAATGCATAACCATAGAATTAAGATATTAAGCAACATCATGACAACATAGCACTACCCTAATAACCACATCGGGAAAACTGAAAGTAGGAAATAAGAACAACTTAAGACAAAACAACACAGTAAACAAAGCACGACACATTCCGCATAAGTTTAAATAAATTCCACTTCAGGTAGTATTTGACGAACCTATTAATTGTTTTTTTTCAAATTTTGGGGGCATTACAAGTGGTATTAGAGCCCAGTTTCAACACTAAGAGACCAATAGGCATACCATGCTTTTGTTGCAAGGAAAATAAAGTATGCTTTTAAATTTTGTTAACTAACAGAATTTTTTTTCCTGTTATTAAAAATTTGCAGTTGCGGTATTTTAAAAGAATAGTTCAGAACATGAACACTGAATATAACAAAATTTGGCAAGGGAAGTTGAATACCCCCACCCAGGAAGAAGAACCGGTGGTGGAACTAAATTCTGATATAATGAAAACCATACAAAGTGTTCAAGACGAGTTGCAAAGTTTCAGAGATGATAAGCTGAACGAAAGAAAGGAACAACAAGCAATTAATGAATCATTGCTGCGAGACCAAATCGGAAGAATCCCATAAGGGAAACCCACTCATTCCACAAACAGGTTCAAGAAATAATTTTATCATAAATGAGCCAGCAGCCCGAGACAAGAAGGAAAAAAAGAGCATACCCCTGAACCTCTAGAAGGAGATTATCACAGTCCTTCTAGTGATGATTCTCTTTCTCCATGCAAAAAGAAATTGAGAAATGATGACAATCTTTAGGGAGAGTTCCAAAAAATAAAAGCCTTGACATATGAAGGAGAGATGAACACAGGGCAAAAAGATGAGGAATGGATTCTGGTTATGAGCAAATATTTCCAAGTTCATAACTATTCTAGCGAAATCAAATCCCATCTAGCCATCTATAACTTAAATGGCAAAGCAACTAGATGGTGGAGAGACTTGAAGCATACCAAGAAATATGAGTCAAGAGAAATACGGCGGAGTAAGTTTCTCAAGATTTTTCAAGAGAAATACATGCCGAAAGGTTCTTCAATAGAAAGGTGAAAGAGTTTCATGAGTTACGTATGGGATCCATGACTATGGATGCTTTTATTAACATATTTTTGGATCTATTGCATTATGCGCCATACATCAAGGAAGAGAAAGTAAAAATACAACATTTTTTAGGATGTCTTCCTCCCAACTTTTGGGAAAGGATTGAATTTGACACGCCTAAAAATTTTGACACTGCCTTACACAAAGCTAGGATTTTCTATGAGCATTGTCAACTGAGGAAAGATAACATTAACAGAAGCAGAAAAAGGTCTAAAAACTTCTCTGATAACTGCAAATCAGTTTTTAACCCACCATCATGCCGAAAACAGAACAACAATTTTCCAGCCAACAAGAAATTCAACAAAAAAGGTACAAAGCCATATGTACCAGCTCCAAATGCTAACAAACCAGTAGTAACTAAGGGAGCCAATGTTTCCCCACTACAAATTAAATGATGGAAATTCCAAGGGCCTCATTATGCCCAAGATTGTAAGAACAAGAACAATGGGGTCTTGCAAAAATTACAAGAAGAACGTCCAATGGTAGAGGACATAGTTGAAACACCATGGATCTATGCAGCCTTGGATGGCCGACAAGCATACCATTAGGATACCATGGTTGAGATAGAAGGTAAGATATTGAAAACTTCTATTTCAATATTGATTGACCTCAATTCTTGCTGGAGCTATGTTTCGCCTAAAATTGTGGATGTACGTAAACTAGGCAAAGTGAAACATAATAAACCTTGGTTAGTGCAATTAGCCACAGGTACAAAATGGAAAGTTTCAGAAATAGTTAAAGATTATGAGGTAAACCTGAATGGTATTTCTACTAAAGTAAACATGAACATCCTGCCCTTAGGGTCGTAAGATATACTTATCAGCATGGACTGGTTGGAACAACACCATGTCATGCTCGATTTCTTACACAAGTCAATCTTGTGTACAGATAGTCAAGGGAATCAAGTGAAGATTCAAGGAATACCGAAGAAAGTTTCCGTAAGGAAGATATTCGCTTTACAAGTAAATAAGTGCTTTAGGAAAGGCTGCAAACTATTTGCAGTAAATATCCAAGACATAGAAACTGAAAGGGAACAACACATTGAGGAATTTCCAGTTCTTGAAGACTTCAAGGACGTATTTCCTGAGGAAATCCCTGGATTACCTCCGAAACGAGGCTTATACTTTTCCATAGAACTGAAATAAGGATCAGTTCCAGCTTCAAAATCCCCTTACCGCATGAGTGCACCAGAGTTGGTGGAACTCAAATTACAGTTGCAGGAATTGATTGAGAAAGGATATATCCGACTAAGTGTGTCTCCTTCGGGAGCACCGATAATTTTTGTAAATAATAAGGATGGTACGATGCGGATGTGCATCAATTACCGTCAACTTAACAATATGACTATCAAAAAATTGATACCCACTCCCTAGTATCAATGAATTGTTTGATCAAGTAGGAGGGGCCAAGATATTTTCAAAGATCGACCTATGATATGGGGGCCATCAGGTATGGATTCACGACAAGGATATTCACAAAATCTCCTTTCATACAAGGTACGACCACTACGAGTTTGTAGTAATGTCGTTTGGGTTGACCAATGCACTCGCAAACTTTACGTGTATGATGAACAACATATTCAATAAATATTTGGATAAATTTGTTTTTTTCTTTATAGATGACATCCTAGTTTACTCTAAGAGTAAAGAGGAACATGAGGAAAACCTTCGTATAGTTCTATGAGTGTTACAAGAACACCATCTCTACTCCAAGTTTAGTAAATGTGATTTTTACAAACCACAGATACAATACTTGGGTCACATCATCTCTGAGACGGGGATAGCTGTGAACTCGGGAAATATTAAAGGCATAGAATATTGGCTTACACCCTACTAGTGTCATTGACATTAGATCCTTTTTGGGATTAGCTGATTATTACCTAAAGTTCATTGAGAACTTGTCTAGGATAGCTTGTCCCATGACCGCTTTTCAAAATAAGGCAAATAAGTTCTTATGGGCGACCAAGTGCAAGGAAAATTTTCAAAAGCTTAAATAACTTTTGACAACCGCACTAATACTATGAATTGCAGATCCCGATGGGGATTTCATTGTTTGCATAGATGCAAGCAAGGAAGGACTCGGAGGAGTCCTCTTGCAGAATGATTATGTGATTTGTTAAGAAATACAAAAGTTAAAAGAACATGAGCAAAACTACCCCACACATGATCTTGAGTTAGCGGCCATCATCCACGCCTTGAAGATGTGGAGGCACTATCTCATGGGAAGGAAATTCCTTCTGAAGACAGACAATATGACTCTAAAATATTTATTTGAGAAACCGGATCTGAATGCCAGGAAAGCGAGATGGTTGGCTTTCCTTAACGAGTACCATTTTGAGCTGAAGCATATAAAGGGATAAGAGAACAATATTGTTGATTCTTTGAGCCGACGAACTCATATGATATATGAGGTGACTTTAAGTCAAACCGATTCGGATTTACACAAAAGGATTATAATGGCCAACAGAGTTGACCCTTTCTATGTAGAAATCCTCAAGAAGGTCCAAGAGGACAAGTTGTTTCAACAACAAAAAGAGTGCAAGGTAGACAAAACATGATTGCTATGGTCCAAAGAGAGATTGTACATTCTGGAAGGAGGGGACATTCAGTCCAGCATCCTCATGGAATTTCATTGGACACCCTACTCGGGGCATTCGGGATATCAAAAGATGCTATGTGCTATTAAGAAACACTTTTTCTGGCCTAAGTCAAAGGCCAACATAGAGTTGTTTATCACGAAATGTCAGGAATGTCAACTGGTCAAAGTTGAGCACCGACATCCTTTGGGGTTGCTGTATCCATTACCCATTCCAGAATGGAAGTGGGAGGTCACTTGTATGGATTTTATGATGGGTCTACCTAAGAGTAAGAAATAATATGAGTCTATCTTTGTAGTAGTTGACAAATTGTCAAAAGCAACACACTTCATTCTAGTGAAGTCGACCTACAAGGCAATACACATTGTCGATATCTTCTTGAGGGAGATATTTAGATTACACGAGATACCCAAGGCAATCATCTCGGATCAAGATACTAAGTTTACAGGGAGCTTTTGGAGATCCTTATTCTTCGGATTAGAGACACAGTTGAACTTTAGTATTGCTTACCACTCGCAGAAAGATGGGAAGATAGAAAGGGTAAACCAAATTGTAGAGGACATGCTTAGGATGTATGTCATGAACAACCCCACCAAGTGGGAAGATTAACTACATCTTGTGGATTTTTCTTATAAAAACAGATACTAGACTTACGCCAAGATGAGTCCCTTTGAGGTACTCCATGGATGGAAGTGTAGAACACCGGTTACTTAGGATAGCCCAGTGGATCGGCTCATGTTAGGGCCCGACTTATTAAAGGACTTGGAAAAATTGGTTACCAAGGTCTAGGAGAATCTTAAAGAAGCACAAGACTGTTAGAAAAGATACACGGATAAGAAAAGAAAGGATAAATATTATCAAGTAGGAGACCATGTTTATTTGAAAGTAAAAGCAAAATGAAGCTCGTTGAGCTTAGAAAGGTGTGGTAATTTAGCACCTAGATTTTGTGGACCCTTTGAGATACTGGCCAAGAGAGGGCTAGTGGCATATGAACTAGAGTTACCTACTCACATAAAAGTACATAATGTGTTCCATGCATCTTTATTAAAGAAATATGTTTATGATACTAAACATGTGGTTGATTGGTCTTTATTACAGGTGGAACCTGAAGGAGAGTTTTTCCCTAAACCTCTCCATATATTGGACACGAGATAGGTGCAGCTCAGGAAGTGCACCATAGTCCAATTGAAAGTGCAATGGAAGCAATTTGAGGCTGATGAGGCTACTTGGGAGAATGAAGCCACCTGAGAAGGGCTTACGATGCCTTGTTTCATGATTTCATTTTGAGTCCCTAGAACACCAGAGATGGTGTTGTTCTAAGCAGGGAGGGATGTAATATCCCGAATTTTGACCTAACACTTATGGGAAAAATCCCCATTGATTATGATGTTACTTTGATGTTTTATTTTGGTATATTGGGTCTAGAACCCCACTGCATATGAACATGATGATTTGTTTGATATATTGGGTGTAAGCCAATTACATATGTTTTATGTATGATTTTATGTGTTGGGCATGGACCATTAAGCACATGATTGATGAGATGTTTATTGTTGAGCGAGGAGCTCTGGAGCACATGAGTATTTAAATGTTTGTGTTGAGCGAGAAGCTCTAGAGCACATGAGTTTTTATGTTTGTGTTGAGCGAGAAGCTTTGGAACACATGAGTATGAAAACCTTTGTGTTGAGCATGAAGCTCTGAAGTAGATGAAAAGATAAATTGGAAGTGTTGAGCATAAGCCATGGAGCCTTCCAAATTGATGTTGAGCATAAGCTCTGGAACATCGGATCCTTGGCCATTATATCCATACGTGTATCCTACAAGTACATCCTAGCATTAGTGTTGAGCAAGGAGCTCTGGAATTGCACTAAGTTTGTAACTCCCTGTTTTTAGCGTTGATTATGGGCTCTAGATAAACGCTAGGAGTTACTGAAAAGAATTAATTATGTCGAGTGAAAACACGGGGTCTTCACTTAGTGAAACCATGCTATAGCATGTTCGTTCATGGCATATGAAACAATACCCCTATTTTCAAAAAATATTGGAAAATACCTCCCAAAATCATTTTTGTAACCCCCTCCCAATATGCCTTGCCAATTTTAAAAACCCCTATTTTCCCTATATATTGCATGTATCCATTTTTTATACCCCTTTATATTTCTACCTAAGGAAAAAAAAAACTAAACACAAGAAAGGGCGACACTTGATAGGCGCCCTTAGGCAAATCACTTTATTAGGAATTAAAATGTATCACATGATGTCAAAACAAATAAGAGAGGGTTTATTTGTACCAATCTCAAATAGTAGTGTGTTTTCCCCAAGAAGGGTTCAAAAATGAAACTTACACCATTTATAATTGCTTCTTTCCATCACAAAATTTTTATCCAAGCACCATTTTGGTATCTAGGAGATTGTACAACTTCAAAAACAAAATTGATTTGGAATCTTCAATGCATACTGTTAATCTTTTTAGATTAAAAAAAATATGAATTTAATAAGAGGAATGGACGAGTCGAGCTGGCATCCATTTATCCAATGAACTTGTGAGCATTTAAAGCATAAATTCATGATGTCAAAATAGGCCACCTTTTAGTTGAAGATGTATTTCCAATTCAGATGTCTACCTCGTCACCAAGTTCCTAGCTAAGTTTTACTCAAACAAATTCTTTATCATCTACGGGGAAAAGAAAAAAAATCGAGGGTTGTGACAAATAAGCAAATTGGTTAGAAGACATAAACAAAAAGATGGAGAAGCAAAGTCAGCTAAAAAATATGAGCCAAATAACTGAACACCAATAACATTATGAGCAATTTCAAATTTAGTCTTCAAACTGACAAATTTTCTTCAACATATATTCAAGGCAAATTCTGGAGGTGCGACTCTAACAAAGCAACCAACCAAACTACAAAAAAATATTTGGATTATTAGGAAGAGCAACAATAAGAGAATGAAGAGCATTAATTTTGTCTAGATTATTAGGAAATGCAACAATAAGAGCATGGAAGAATGCTCTTCCAGAAAAAATTAATGCTCTGCCTTCTATCCATGCCATCCCTAATATTACCTGATATTGGATAGATGTTTCCACTTCCATGCTTCTGTATACATGGGCTTCAATTTCCATATTCAGGTTCACCTGCGGATGCAATTGAACAAATATTGCTATCGAGAACTTGTATTAATAATTGAATGGAACCGCTAGCACAAACAAGTGCAAACAGTCTACCTTCACATGAAAATATACCACAGCCACCTTAATTGTAACCAACATACTTGCAGAATTCGGCCAGTAAGTTCAAACCATTTCGTCGTTATGTAATTATAATCATCCTTATTTCAACCTAGAGCGCTATTCATCCAAACTATTATGGAGTAATAATAGCAATGCAATTCAAGTTATACCATATCTTGCATCTGTCTAAATTGTCATGAAAATTTCAAGAACAAATAAGATTTCTTGAGAATTGCAAAGGCCTAAAAAAGGTGTGCAATATCAGATAAAAATTGATGTTATTTCTTAGGAATGTGTCATATAGAAATGCTAGGTGGAGGGAGCCATATTACCTCCCTTGAAATTTGTCACAATGTTGATCATTCTCAAACCTAGCAATATCTGCCAGTTATGAACTTAAGCACACTGCTACTTACATCCATTGGTGGTAGTCTTTGTGATCATGTAAACACATTAAGCTACTCCCAGGTCAGTTGCAATGTATCATGAGATGGCTTCTATAATTATTTAGAATTCATATTTCTTTATCACCTTGTGATATTCACAAAGATTAACTGTGTCTGCACAAACAGGCTCTAGTACAAATGCTCCATCTCAGGAAATTTGCAATGCAAGAAATTGTTTGGGAATAAAATGGTACAAAATACCATTCTAGACAAATTCTATCAACAGGAATCCCAATATAACCTGACATGATCGAAACCCAACCATATTTTAACTTTTTATACATCATAGGACTTTTGAAGACAACCACCATAATGAACCCTGTGGTACCATAGAGAGAACCTCTTATACTTGTAAAATTCAACAACCAAAAAGAAGTACCAAGGTGTCCTGTCTTTAAAAAACTACATTCCCTGTTACCATGAACTCTGGCAATTTTGTTGTGCCAAGTGATAGATTTTCAGAAAAATTAGAACAATTGCCGACTTCCAAACCAATGCCAAACTGAAAATACATCTCACTGCCAGATAGACCACAGGTCAAGAACAGGATAATCCATATGATGCTATGAGTCAATGGCCCATTTAGACAAAGACTCCAGCCTGCACAACATTAGCAGAAATTACTTCATAGTTCACATGCAATACCAAATGTGTACAAAAAGATAAAGTCGATTGAGGGAACTTGTCACATTTATGTTCAAATTAAATTATTTCATCATGGGTATAGCTAGACAACAAGCCCTATGTCAAGTAAATCTAAATTATTTCATCATGGGTATAGCTAGACAACAAGCCCTATGTCAAGTAAATCTAAATTATTTCATCATGGGTATAGATAGACAACTAGAAGGGTAGCAATCTAAATTATTTCATCATTGATAGCTCGACAACTAACTAGCATAACATGCCCTACAAATGAATATATTTGTTATATATACGTCATATTTATTACACCATCAAGAAAATTTTCCATCGCTTGTTGAGGGTTAATTTTCAAATTTTGGTAAAATGTGCTATATATTTGCTATTACCAAGTTAGAAAGATTTGCAATCTGATTTATGCAATCACCTAAAACAAATATAAATCCAATCTCAGA
>LPNX011092605.1:879541-992425 GCA_001517045.1 Pseudotsuga menziesii | reverse complement strand
TGAGAGCATTTTGAATGAAGCTTTTTGGGTGTGTTATTCTTTCCTAAAAATTCGCAGTTGTTCTCTACTTGTGGAGTTTATGAGCCCTTGGAATATTGAAATTTGTCTTAAAATTACTTGCAAAGTGAGGAAGCTTTGGTTCAACTGTGAAAGAAGTAGAGTTAGGCTCTCCACTTAAGATTGTCTCTCTATGTAATATAAATGTTCAACTAATGCTAGTCAAAGTACTAAGAAATCTATGAGAGTATTATGTATACAAACTAGATTTTTAAAGCTATTTTGAGAAAAGTTGTTGAAGCTCTGAAACAAAGGAGCACTAAAATATGCGTGATTGTCGATGAAAGCATTTAAAAGTCTACTACAACTGAAAAGGCCTCTCAGCCTCTGGACTTGGATATATATCCAGTGTCCACATCTTGAAGCAGTTACTAAAGCAGTTACACACTATTGTTTGAGATTGGTTCAAATAAACCCTCTCTTATATGTTTTGACATCATGTGATAGATTTTAATTCCTAATAAAGTGATTTGCCTAAGGGCGCCTATCAAGTGTCGCCCTTTCTTGTGTTTAGTTTTTTTCTCCCTTAGGTAGAAATATAAAGGGGTATAAAAAATGTAAATGAAAAAATGGATACATGCAATATATAGGGAAAATAGGGGTTTTTTAAAATCGGCAAGGCATATTGGGAGGGGGTTAAAAAAACGATTTTTGGAGGTATTTTCCAATATTTTTTGAAAATAGGGGTATTGTTTCATATGCCATGAATGAACGTGCTATGGCATAGTTTCACTAAGTGAAGACCCCGTGATTTATGGATAATAATTCTGTTCCAAAGACCAGTACCATTTAGAAGCTGTCACAAACATTTCAGTCTCAGAGATATACCAAACCATTCAAGGTTCTTAATATCCCAACCACCATAATCAGTAGGTAAGGAGACAGATTCCCAATTAACCAGATGGGAGTTCTGATGTTCAACAGAGGAACCCCACAAGAAGGAGAAGATAGATCTTCTAAGTAAGGAGAAGATAGATCTTGAATTCTGTAAGCCGAGTCTCGACCACAGCTAAACTTTATTTGTGATTCTATGTGAAAGGAAATATGTTTTGAAAGGAATTTCCTTACAGTATTTTCAAAGTTTCATATTTTACTCTATTAGAACAATGGTTCATAAGGTAAATTTGTAAACATCACTGTATGGGGTTTGATAATGCGTAGAATCCAAGTTCACTATTCAACAATGATTCTAGAAAATGAAGATTCAAAACACTATTATGGCATTAATTTAAAATGTTTTCTTACAGCGGCTAAGGTAAGAATTCTTCATTCTCACTAGCTTTCCGGTCTATTGGTTTGCACTCGCTCCTGTGCCTAAATCCATTCTAAATAAGTTAAGACAGATGATTTTTGACTTTCTGTGGGGTTTTTCGAATACCTACAAACACTATCATCTTGTGGACTGGAAGCTACTCTCTAGACCATTCGAGCTTGGCAGTTGGGGTATCAAAAACTTGTATTGGTTCAACATCTCTTTGCGACTGAAAAGCCTTTGGCTTGTTCTTATGGGTTTGGGTATTTGGCACAAGGTGATCTCAACAAAATATCTTAAAAACTAATCTATGGAGTCATAGCTTAGATAATAAAAAATTCTTGGTAAGAGGGACCTCGCTCTTTTGGAATGGTTTCCTAAGTACCCTATCCTGGCTGGGTAGCTATCTGGGCTGGCACGTTGGAAATGGCATGAATATCCATATTAGCTCAGATCCCATTATCAGCTCATCTGCACATACTATTTTTCCTCGTGACCTGGTAGAATATCTTGCTGATTATGGTATTTCTACACTTCATGATGCTCATAATTTCATTGATGGTGCTCAAACATATTGGCTACTTGCTAAGGATCTGGAGCTGGGTGGTAGCTGGGCTACGTGTTGGAATGATTTTGTTACTGGTCTTGATTTTGGTGGCATTAGACTCAAAAAGGAGCCGGACAAACTTCTTTGGGCTCATAACAAAAAGGATGGTATGGTCACAACAGCCCTGGGTTATGACCTGATCTCTTGCACTTTTTTGGATCATCCCAAGGATAAACTTCAGGCTTTGATTTGGCACGACACCTTTCCTCTGAAAATCAAATATTTTTTTCTGGCTTGTACTTAACAATCGTATCCTGACCTGGGATAACCTTACTATTCGGGGATGGATTGGTCCCAGCAGATGTGTGCTGTGTCTCTGTTCACATGAGTCCATTGACCACATTTTTGGTGACTTCCCTTTCACCTCCTCGGTCTGGACTATTATCTGCAGGTATTAACACTATGAAGACCCCCATGTGGTGGGCACTGTCTCAAAACAATTCATTTTCTGGTGCTCCCATTACCCTGAACACGCTAAGTGCAAATACCTCTTGCTTCTCACCTGCTGGTGCATTTGGAAGACACGCAACAAAAGAATCTTCGAGGACCTACAGGCTTCTATCAATGATGTGTTTTCTCATGTTACATACCCGATGTGTCTCTTTCCTATACCTGCTAAAAAGGAAAAAATTAGATTTCTTGGAGCTGGGCCTGATATGGTCTTCCCCTGTGGTTTTTTCGACGGGGCTGCTACTGTTTCTCAGGGGGGTTCTAGAGTAAATATTGATATCAATAACACACACTCCTTTTCTTTCAAGTTGGGTTGTGGCCCCTCTACAAATACTAGAGCAGAGCTTCTTGCTTTCTGGACTCTATTCCTGGTGGCACATAAATTGGGCCTCCCCTACTTACACATATATGGAGACCCCTCAGTCATTATCAATTGGGCCAATTGCAGAGCTTCTCTGAACTCTACAGAGCTGACTCACTGGTGTGACAATATCAGGACTCTCATGGATGGTTTTGGTTTGCTGGACATTCGCCATATATACCGGGAGTACAATCAGAATGCAGATGGTTATCCAAGGATGCCCTTGTTTTGTCCCCTGGGATCCTCAGTTTTTTTGAAATTATGGATGGTTCTATTTGTGAGAATGAGGAATATCAGCTCTTTTAAGAGCATTGGTGCAGGAGTTTGACTCCTTTTTATGCACATAGAGACTTTATCTCTCTGAACTCTTCATGTTTTAAAGGGGTGGACACTCCTTGGATAAACTCTCTAGGTTCTTATTGTCCTCCAGGTTTAGATGTGCTGATATGCCTTTGCCTTTTTTTTCAGTCTCCATGTACTCCTCTGCTTCGATGTTTATTGAGGCATATGGTTTTGCACCTTTGTGGTGACTCTTGCTGATTTGTACATATGTCACACCTTCTTGCTCTTGCTGCGTATTGTCGGTTTCTTTGCTATATAATTCTCAATTTGGGGAGGCTCACTATGATGGCCTTTGATTCACTAATATGAATACCAAAGCCATGATTTTTTCGTCTGAAAAAGGTAAGAATTCTTCATACAATTTTTACTTCTCATTCATTAATTTAGTTTGTCTCTTTTTGTTGAAAAATGTTAAGATTTTTTTCTTTCCAAGTTTGCAAGTGGTAGAATTTATTTTCTTACCTAACCAAAGAAATATAATTTCAATTTAAATTATTGTTCTTCTTATATTGAGGTGAAACCTTACCTATGAGGAAATACTAATAGTTTATAAATATCGCCTCATTGGAGGAAATACTAATAATTTATATATATCGCTTGATTGGGAAACTCAGAGGATTGTCCCAATGACATGTACTTTTCTTGATTTACTAGAAAAGTATTAAAATGGCCCTAGTGAACTTTGGCGATCTCGTAATGTAGAAGTTATTAGGCCCAGTTACTAAATTTCAGCATAAAAGGGATTATTTATACTCCTTTACTTAGGCGATAACGTCGGGATCATTTAGGATTCCTTGTGTAGGTCGAGTGGTTGGGGGAGTTGTTGTGTCTACCCCACCCATCTCTTATATTTTGACTGAAAATTTTACTTGAATTTATTTTGTAAAAGTGATAAAACGATCAAGTTCTTCACCTTTGTTTAATTAACAACCTTCGTTAATAAATGTTTCTAGGTTTATTTTTTATGTTATTAGTGTTTCAATAACTATATATAGCTATGACTCTCTTTCTTTTCTTTGTGAAATGGCTCTATAAATCTATTCATAGAAATAGTTTTCTAAAGATCTAAATGTTTCGTATTATTTATATTTCATGTTCAAGCTGGGGTATTTGAAGTGGTTATTTGTAATCATAATAATTAATTTTTTATGGTTTTTGTAAGTGTGTTTTAATCTATAAGTGTGTTTTGTAGGTTGATAAGTTATTTGTAATCATAATAATTAATTTTTTATGGTTTTTGTAAGTGTGTTTTAATCTATAAGTGTGCTTTGTAGGTTGATAAGTATTTTGTCGTGACGATTTGATAACTTATCATCTCATGAGCTTGGGAAGGCGAAAACTAGGGTTTTGAGAGTCGTCTACTGGCTTTCCCTCTCCAGGTGGCTGGGGTTTCTCTTAGCTGTCCTTTCACCTCGCGGGAGTGTTTCGTGGTGGCTCAGTCCGGTTTTCCTCTCCACAAATCCCTTGCGCAGCGACTTGCAGTCGCATCGACGATCTTCTAAGGCAAGTTTGCCTTTGATGTTGGTGGATTTGTGGCAATGGTGGATGGGCTATCCGGTGTATGTTTGTTGTGGTCGAGCCCTTCCCAAGTGTTGTTTGTTATGCTGCGGGATCTAGCTCCAGATCGTTGTTGCCTGGTGCAGTGACTGTTCTTGCGGCGACGATTTCTCCGGGGCCTTGCTTGGACATTGATAGCGACATCTTTTTGGTTGTGTGGCGGTGGTCGGCGCTCGTGGGTGGGTTGTGCCCATGCTGCCGATGGCTCTTCTAGCGGTAGCTCCCGCATACTCATCTTTCGTGGATCTGGATCTGCTTGTTTATGGCAGTTTTCAGTTCTCTTTTGGCTGCAGGATGTTGGGGTTTTCTCCATGTGTTTGTTTTTTGTACATTCCCCCAGCGCTTCTTTGGCTGGGGTTTGGTTATGGGTAGGTGCTCAGGATGTTGAACATTGTTTGTGGTTTGTTTCTTTGGCTGGGTGCCTCACCCTAGTTGTTTTGTGGGTATTGAGCACCGTTTTGAGGGTTTTGAACTTTGTATGTGGGTTTTGACTAGATATGATACCTAGCATCATAGATGTGTATCTTGTTACCTTTGTTTCTAATGAATATCAAAAAACTGCTATTTTTCGTTTAGAAAAATAATTAATTCTTTATCTTTATACCTATGTTTACAAATTAATATATATTTTTATCTTTTAAATAATTAAAATAATAACACATATAATGTTATGTTTCTTTTGTATAATTTATTAATGTATGATAGCATTGAATAATGGAAGAAACATGTTAGCTTTTAATAATAGAAGATAGCAATAAAACAATGATATTTACTACTCTGCTTTTATTTTATTGTGTAAATAAACTCATCACAAATTATATAGGAATTGTATAATTAAATCGAGAAACATTTTTTAAAGAATTCAAATAAAGTATTTTCTCATTTCTAATACTTTATTGCCTTTAAACTCTATAAATAATTAGAATACAGAATTAAACTTTTATTTAGACAACAAGATAAACTTATTTGTAATTCTTCAAGAAATGGTATTATTTAGGTCCAGGTGCCACCCAATAGAATGCACTCCACGGGAAAAACTTTAATATTTTTTCCTTAAAAGCCACCCCCAAGCTCATCCATGATATCACTAGGTAAGTACTCAAGGTTTACATGTATTCTAGTAGTTATAGTAGGGTGTTCAGAATAATCATTCCAACCAGAACTACTCACATTACCTACCCACCTAACACCTCCTTGTGCTCTTCAAGGTGTGCATAGAGAGCATTCTATTCTGGTCTAAGCATGTTCAAGTTCTTTTATTAGTGTTCAAAACTGCTTTTCACTCTTAGTATTCGCCTCTTACAACACCAATACGTGATCTTCAGTATGGCCATGGAGAGTTTATTATCCCTTTAGTTTTTACTAGACCTTTTTAAAGGCAAGTAGCCACTCTTCTATTGAAAACATATTAGGTAATATCTTCCTAAAATGCTTGGCTCTAAATCTCCAACTATTTTTTCTATTATTATCTTCTAATTCACTCATACTCTATCTCCAACAACCCTTGAACTCCCATTCGAATTCCCCTTTTATGCCTAAAAGAGGTTTTCTTGTTTTCTTTTAATCCAACAAACCAAGTGACACCTATTGCTATATTTGTGGAATCTTGGGATAAAGTCTTCGAGAGAAGGTTTCTATTACTTTAATGATAAATAAAAATAATTTATAGACATCCTGAGCCTAAATAATTACTTTCCCTTTTGCAATACCATGGTCCTTTTTTAGTGGAAACTTCCCAAGTCAGTTTTTGAATTCTCATATGTTTTTTTACATAGTAAATTTTTTTTATTCACAATCATTAATAATATCGCATGGTAGTTCATAACCAAGACATAAAATTAAATTTCAATTAGCATTCTAATAACTAACCAATCACTCCAAATTTTAGGGTAATACTTTGGGGTATTGCATACCTTCCCCTTAAAAATAACACCATCCTTCGTGTTTCTTTTTCAGTAAACTTTTAAGTCCAGAACATAAATGGATATGCTTTCTTCGTATAATGTTCCATTTCCGAGGTAGATTCCTCACGTGCAAAATGTTTCCATTGCACCTTTACCTAGGTGATGACTCGATTCTAAAGCATTACTTCTTTTGTGTCTATAATGCAATCCATCTATGGTTCCACCTATATGAGGGAACTCTCCCTATGGTTCCACCTATATCACAACCCAATCAATTACGTGGTTAGGGTCATGAACACATTTTTTTAGTAAAAATACATGAAAATCATTATGGACTCTGATATTACCCAGATAATCTAGGAGCAAGCTTAGCACACTTCCCTAGATTTAATGTACTTTTTTGTTTTACTATCAAGTATACATGTTCCCCAACTCGAAACTCTTTATGAAATCTTTTCAAATATGCATAAATTTTTTGCCTATCTTGAGTTATTTTCAAAATCTATTTATCTTTCTTTAGTTCCCGTTTCATTTTTTTACACATGTTCGGCCAAGCATAATCATGTTTACGGATTAATTCCAACTAATATGAGTGTTTCACTTTCTACCATAAAGCAGCTCAAAATGACTCATTTTTCAAATATTTATGACACCGGTTATTATAAGCAAATTCTACAAGATGCAAGTACTCTTCCTACTTAGTAGGCTTGTTAAGAACATACATGTGAAGCATATCCGCCATTATTAGTTGTTTTAGTCTGTCCATATGTTTGAGGGTGATAAGTGGTATTGAAATTCAATTTGGTACCCAATCTTTCAAACAATCATTTCCAAAATTTTGTAATGAATTCTTCATCTCTATCAGATAATGGTAATAAGCAGTCCATGAAGTCTAAAAATATCAATCATAAAAATTTCTACAATATTCACTACTTTATAAGTGAATTTAATAGGAATAAAATGAGCGTCTTTACTTAGTTTTTCTACCATGACCATAATAACATAATTTTGTCTTGTGATTTTAGGTATCCTTGTAATGAAGTCCATAAGAATTACATCCCATTTCCATTTTGGTAATGGTAGGGGTTGTAACAATCCAGTCGGATGTTGGTATTCTGATTTTATCTATTGACACTCAATGCTTTTTGCAATGTATTTTGCGACATCTTTTTTCACTCCTAGTGAGAAATAATCCCTTTTTATACCAGTATTAAAATTATGATAACTTGGATGACCTAAGTAAAGTTATTTATGTATTTCTTATTAGTGTTTGAGAAATAAAGAAAGATTCTTGAACTTTAAAACTTTAATCCACAATTACAGTGCATATAGATCTCATCAATAATTCAAAGACACAAATAAATCAAACCATAGAACACATGATGTACCTTGGGAAAACCCTCCACTGATCCAGAGGATAAAAAAACCCAGCAAATAATCTTAGAGTATGATTGATAATTGCCAGAGAATGATTACAACACAGTAGCATATTGCTTGATCAGAGAGCACAATCGAGGATAGATCAAATGGAACAACGTACTAGTCTTTCCAAGTGCATATCACTTTAATAACAAGCTAGAAACTAGTCATACAATGCATGTAGTGAAAGGTTGCATGATTTAGTAACTTGTTAACAATGTGAACACTATTTCATCTTCAACCATGTGCCCCCACATACTTGGTGCCAAGTTCACACTTCATAATTATCTCCCACACTAAATATATGCACCCTCAATTAATTCACTGAGTTTAACTGCCTCTAACTTAGTTGTTAACTTATTGAATTGAACTGAACTGAATGGAACTGCATGTAACTAATTGGAACTGAGCTAAAGTGAATGTAACTGAACAGAACTGAATGTAAGCGAACAGAAATTAATGTAGCTGAACAAAACTACATGTAACTAAACATAATTGAATGTAACTGAATAGAACTAGTGCTTCTCCATCAATGCCATCTTCAACAACCACTTTGCATAAATTAAGGATTTGATTCCTTAATTAATTGAACTTTGTTTATCACAACTAAAACTCAACTGATGTCTTATTAATTTGAGTTCACTTGGAGGTGTACATGGGCAATTCAAATTATCTTTTTATCTCTGTGCTCAGATTAATTATCTCTGCATGGTCCATATGTGTTTCATTAATTAATCATCTATATCATATCATACTCATAAGAATTGTTTCCAAACAAATGATCATATGTATGACCTCAAGTCATATAGTCATATGCTAAAGTAAATCGCTCTAGGGGTAGCTAATCCTTAAAGGAGACATGCAGCACATGGTGACCATGACTAGCCACACATCACATAGTATATCCTTGACACTTAATACAACATAAGTCTTGTGGTATTGATACAACACAATACCATCTCTAGTTAAGGAGAACCATCTCATAGGGTGTCGTCTATGAGAATCATTTGACTTGATACGACACAAGTCCAGACTCGATACAACACAAGTCTCTAACCTTAATACAACATATTGTCATGATCTTAATATGACATAAGATCCTAGTACAAGCATCTCTCCCTAATAGGACAAGGTCATAGATTAATACAACATAAGCTCTTTAACTTAATACAACATAAGTTAGTGAACTTAATATGACATAAGTTCCATGGAGAAGATCTGAACCTAATACGACATAGATTCCGAACTTGAGACAGCACAAGTCTCATGGGAATGACTCCCGAAGTTATACTTTCAACATTTCTTACATAACAAGAATCCTTAAATTTTCAAAGTTAGGAATGTACAACCTATTTTTATAGACCAGTAACCCTTCTTCAATAAGATAATTATAACATGGCAAATTTTGGTTCGAATATATGTTGTTGGAATCCATTCCTCATTTGAAGGAAATATTCATCATTCTATAAAGCTTCGCTGATTTTAAGTTGCAAAACATATTTACAAGTGATTATATATGCCATATGAATCATCTGTATACTTCAATTGAGAGCATCTGCGACTTTATTCTCCTTTCCAATAATAAATTTAATCTCATAGTCAAATTTGGTAAAAAAAAAGCGTAACCATCTAGCTTGTATAGCATTTAACTAAGGCTGGTCAAATAAATAGTTTAACCCAAAATGGTATATCATAAGTATGACTCTTCTTCCTATTAAACAATGACACCGCATTTTCAATCCATGAACTAATGTGGTTAATTCTAAATAACTAGTTGCATAATTTTTCCATGTTCTTTCAATTTCCAATATTCATAGCACACTACATGATTATCTTATAAAAGGAATTCTTTGAATCGTTCTTTACATGCATTAGTACAAACTATAAAATATTTATAGGGATTTGACAATTTTAGTATAGGTGCAATAATAAGAAGATGTTTAAGATGTTGAAAACTCCTTTCATGTTTTTCCAACCATATGAATTCCATTCCTTTCTTTTGCAAAGAGGTTATAGGTTAAGATAACTTAGAAAACACCTCAACAAATATTCTATAATAACCAACAAGACCCATAAATAATCCGATGTCAGTTACATTTTTGGGAGTGTGTCAGTCCATAATATATCTTATCTTGTTAGGATCCACTGCTACGCATTCTTCTGAAAGTACTGAATTTGTTGCTAATAAAAATCACATTTACTAAAATTGGAATAGAGTTGATGTTTCCTTAACATTTGTTGGACTATTCGAAGATGATATTCATGCTTTTGTTAAATTTTAGAATAGATAAGTATATCATCAATATAAACCAATAAAAAATTATCCAAATAATCTTGGAACGTACCATTCATAAGACACATAAAAGTAGTCCGTGCATTAGAAAGGATAAAAAACATGACTACAAATTCATAGTGGCCATATCTTAATCTAAAAGTTGTTTTATGTATATATTCATATTTGATTCTCACTTGATGATGCCCCAATCTTAGATCAATCTTAGAAAACAATTTTTCTCCCCTTACGTAATCAAATAAATAATCTATCTTGGGCAAAGGGTATTTGTTATTTCTTGTTACTTTGTTAAATTGTTTATAATCTATAAATAGTCTCATGGTTCCATCCTTCTTTTTCACAAAAAGGAATGGTGCCCCTGGTTGTGGGGAAAATGGCAACACATAGTGAGTGATTTTCCCACTTGGATGATCCTTGCAGCTTGCAACAAGGACGCAATATTGTAGAGTGCGATTTAGTATTCCATATACCAAATGGAAAAGAAAACCCAAAGCAAGAAATGAAAATAAATAAAATGGACAAGACTTAATAAGTATAACAAAAGAGAAAGAGTACGCTAAACTAAATGATGATTTCCCAATGGTAAAGCTTGCTGCAATGGTGTCACCTAGGAGGTGAAGGCTTCAACGAGAAGCCAACAATATCCCTTATGGAGGTCCTTTTTGTCAACATAAATGCAAGATAACAAACTCAGAACAATGGATAAAAGTATTACTTGTTAGAGGAAGAAAGCAAGGGAATGTTGCATGCCAACTAGAGGTAAGAAGTGGATTGAAAGTTGAGCTTTTAATGTAATTCTTACAACATAACTTTGCTCCTGATTTTCCCTTATAGAATGCATTCCCATGGCTTCCTTTTACAGGCCAAATGATGGCAAAGAAACATCTAGATTCCAATGTGAGCACCCTTGCTAGTGAACTGGTTCTCCATTTACATGAATGAGGGCTATTGAATGCTCCCAAGTATGTGAGGAGTCCAGTTCAAATTTTGAAGCCATAGGAATCTTTAGGAGCCTTGAATGTGCTGTGGAAATTCAGCGGTGTTGTTGTTTTCAAAGTCACATTACTTTCAAAAGAAAAGTCACACGGATCCACACATATTGTTGAACAAAGAGTCGTGCTATTAGCATGGGTTCCAAATGCAAAAGTCACACAATTGTCCATAATGAATGATTTTGTCATTCTGAGGATTAATTTCTCTTGTGGATATGATGAGGATGTATTCATTGAGATGCATGTTGTATGTCAATGATGTCTTTCTGCAATATTAGTCAAAATGTCTCACGTGTACAAAATTTAGGTGTTAACATATGACCCCTGATGTATGAGGTTTGGAAGGTACTATATGGTTGAAATGCATCATCATTTATTTTTCTCATGTTCTGGTAAGTTATCAAGTGTTGTGAGTAAAAGGACCTTCCCATGGGGGAGGTTGTTGGTGATGACCATTTAAGTTGTAATGAATGAGTAATGTTTTATACAAACAAGAGAAGTATCCCTATGTTCATGAAACTCTATTAAAGTGGATTACAATAAGAGGAGGCCAAGGGTTCATCTCTTAAAATTGTTGATACAAGGATGAAGATGACTTCAATATCTGTATGAGAAAATAAATCCTAGATTATTGGTGATATTACTGATGCTGAAGAAGTGGAACACCCCATGGGGGGTGGGGGACCTAAACAATGATGAAGTTATTGGATGAGGAACTTTGTTATGTTAGATGAGTTATTGCCATGAATCAGAAATGTGAACACTCATGTTACCACTGGAACATACAACTCCCCCATATGTGATAGACTTGTTGGTGTCGAGCATATGGGAGACCACTGAGTTAGGGATCATTAATGACTCTCTTACTTAGTTTGAGGTGGTCCCTTATATTGATGAGAAGCGATGCAAATATAAAATCATAGCTACTTCAGTTCTCAGAATGAGGTGATCTGAAGTCAATGAGAGTTGAAGTAACAATTAAGAAGAGGGTCATATCAGAAGGACCCATATCATTTTGTAACCAACTAGGATACCAGAAAAATTGAAACAAGACTGGTTGATAAGCGTGGGGCTCTGTTGCACCTGGAAATTCCACATTGCCTATCAACCTTCATGGAAATTCTCCATTTCCTTTTAAACCTCCCAGAAATCCTGACCTGAGCCATCTTGGTCATATTTTTTCCACATCTTGAAGGGCCAGCGCCTTTCTGATTTTTACACAGAGTGCCCACGGTGCTTCTCAGTGTGGACCAAAACGCGTTGTTTCCCTCTTCCTTTGACAAAACCCTAGGTCGATGCCTTTGTCCTTTCTACCTAGAGCGTCGATGGTCAAAAAATGGGAAAAAAGAAGGTTTTGGAAGCTTCCATGCGGAAGCCTTTGTGGATTCAGTTCCTACATGATTGGGAGAGGTGGAATTCTCTTGCCTCACCTATGGGGATCAGTTCTTATCCATTTTCCAAGTCATCTCATGAGTTCTAGGACTATAAATGAAGCCTTCATGATGAGAGTGAAGGAGGCCAGAAAAATCACCCTTATGCTGTTAGTTTGAAGTTTGAGTCAGAGGCAAAGTAGAGCTAGCTTATGTTTGGAGAGATCTTCATAGCTATATAGGATTGTAGATGTTCTTGTGGAGATTGAAGCCATCGACATCAAGGCTTGGTTGTACTTCTTTCTCTTTCATAATTAATACAAAGACATTCCCCTTTCCTATATCTAATGTACTGATTTTAGTTAGATATTTTCAGACTCCTTGATCACTGATATAAATAATCAATTTATCATGATGCTCTCATCTTGTTTGCTTGTCTTTTGATCTGTTTTGCAGGTTTTGAACCACTGTAAGGGATTTTGGAGAAAATACAAGGAGATCTAAGGTTGAGGTATATTGTATTTTATGTTATTTCAGTTGATTGTTTAAGGAAAGGATGTGTTGCTGTGTCTTTTTGTTCTGTTCTTATGAATTACAGTGCAGAGGAACAAGAAGTGTCCGCACTGATTGAGAATTCCTTATAACAAAATTGGCGACCATACTGGGGATCAGTAAATCCGATTAGATCTGGTGCAGATCCAGTCAGATCTACAAACTTCAGTAATCATTCCATCTATGAAGGTTATTTCTCTCTCCTTTTAGTCATTTCAGTTAACAAGGTAAGCCATTTATCTTACTTTCCTAATTATTGCCTTTTTTTAGTAGGTTTTTCACCTTTTTCAGTCCAACTTAGTATTTTTTTGGTTTCTCCTGCAGGATTTTATCCTTTCAGTCTATTGTTCTAGTGGTGCACCTCTTTTTGATTAACAGAGCGTCGATCCCCCGAGGGTGGCTTTCCTTGCTTCGTCCAACGTGCTGACAGCACCTTCTTGCTAAGTTGATAGAGCGTCGATGACGCCTGTGTGCAGAAGATAAAGAGCACCGATCTGACTTACAAGGCTCTGGTGCAATGCTTCCTAAAGCGTCGAGGTAGGCCTTCAAACTGCCTGTTTAAAAAAATTTCCTTTCAATTTTTGAACTGTCTTATTCTGTGAAGATTTTCTGAGTGATTTTCTTGTCTGTTTGTTGTCTGAGTTTGCTTGTTTTTTGTGAATCTGATTCTCTTTTTGAGCTCAGATCCAAAAACTTTATCTTCTTCATTATTATAAAGGAAAGTGGAAAAATAGTTCAGTTTTGGTTTTTCAAAGAAGATTTTGAAAATTTTTCTTTTGAAAAGAAAACTTATAGCCTCTTTCTAGAGTTAGCCTTTTTTTTAAAAGCTGCTTGGTGTGCCTCATATTTTCCAGAAAAATACATAAAGAATCGTGTTACTTTCCTCTTGTTTATGCTTACGAAATTTTTTTATTTTCATTTGCATGAGTGATTTAGAAGAATAGGTCTTTTTGACATTGTAGCAAAAGTTAATTTTTGCACGCACATTAGAGGCTTAGTTTTCTTTCTTGCATTTTAGAGACTTTAGAGTGCTTGTTGAAAGAGATTTGTGTTTGAAAGAACTTTCTTTGCATTCTTGATTCGATCTTGTTTTGATTGTTGTAACTAGAATTTGGTTTAGTGTGTTGTTGAAAGGAAAAATAAGAAGGTTTCTTCCTAACCCTAGCTAGATCTCATCGAAGTCAAAAAGTGCATTTACATCTAAATTAATTTGCATTATTGGAGACAACACCTCACAAACATTCACCTAATCATACATATAAAATCAATGGTAGCTTTAGGTTAAAATTGTATAGAAAGTTGAGTGATACGTTAGTGATGTGTTCGGGCATCATAAAACGTAGCAGCTGTCGTTAATTTGTCTACACTACAACCCGGGACTCGCGCGGTTCTTCCAGTAAATAGAAAGATACCCTTGAGGTATATAGAAGTATATAGAAGTATATACTTCTTCCAGTATATAGAAGTACTGTCAGTATATCAAATAGCCTTTCACGTACCCTTGAGGTATATAGAAAGGTACTTCACGTACTCGATTGTATATAGGAAGGCCCCTTGTGGACGGTTGTGCATTAGACAACACTACTACCAATTTGAGCTCCCACGTACCTTGCGTATATCGGGAGACCCCACTAGGATTCCTTATCCAACTGAGAAAAACCCTTTGGCCATCTTGTTTGGAGCAATACACTGAAAACAACATTTGGAGAGATTACTATGCATGTACCCTTCAGGTATATTGCGAGTTGCACCTTCTTGACAATCTTGGAAAGAGACCGACTATTTTGAGCCCATCCTATCATTTAAGACTGCTTGTGACCTTTAGCTCTGTGTAGGTTTGTTTGGGTATTTTTCCCCTTTTTGACTTAGATTAAATAGCTTCAACCACCACCATGGTTGAGCAACTTACAAGACATCATTCTCATAGATTGCAGGGTTTACCTCCTGACTCTCCTCCTACCGTGGACGGACAAGAAGGGGTAAACATGGAAAAACCAGGTTATGTGGATGCTCATGTAGGAACTACCTTAGCTAGTGAATCTAGAGATGATTTCACTATTTGTACAAATCCTTTGGTCCAATTGCCTCCTGCGGCTGATATTCATTCACCAATAGAAGGCCATGCCGATAGTCCTATTGAAGCAGAGTTTGTCCCTAATGCTCCTTTTTGGAGGAATTCTTTGGGCCAAGCCATTTTTGAGTTCGGGGTTATTAGACCTTCGCCTAGGAACCCTCCTCTAGGGGAGGATGAGTATAGAATAATTCAAGCTTCCCTTAATTGAGCTCGTAATTTTTCAGAAAGAGTAGAAATAATTATTACCACACCTGTGTCTCATAAAGAACCTATCTCAGCTCTTTTACCCCATCTGTCAGACCCATGGCATGTTGAATATCGTACCCTTACTGATATTTTAGCTCCTATTCTAGAAATTCCAGATATTGGTGAGACTTCTAATAAAGGTAAAACTCCCATCCCTACAGCTCCACATCTCGAGTCTATTTCTTGTTCTCCCATACCTGTTGTAGTCGGGGGGGAATTCACAACTCAAGTGGTGTCAGCACATTCTAACATCAGGGAACAACCTCCGGTGCAGGTTACGTCACATGTGGGTAGGATTGTTACTAATTCTAGAGAATTATTGGCTATAGAACAACCTGCAGTAGTTCTTCCTCCTACTAATACCAACATCGTAAACCCCCCATATAATACAGGCCAACCCTTAGGATTACAACATGTTATCAATACAACTTCTTGGGGATATACTTATCCCGGGAATCAACCACCCCCAACTCAACCAGCTTATCAACCAGCACCATCAGGGGTTGTCTATCCTGGAATGCCTTACCCTGGGAATGCTTTTGTGCCATGGGGACAACCAAATTGGTCTGATGTCCCGTCCTATGGAGGAGCATATGTCCTACTGCTGGTGGATATGGACCTCCCCCTGGAGGCCCTCCACCTGAAGGACCTGGAGGCCCGGGTGGACCTTTTGGAAGACCTCTTCCTAGAGGACCCCCACCTGGAGGACCCAGGGGACCTAGAGGATCTGGAGGACCTGGAGGATCTAGAGGACATGATGGGTCTGGAGGACATCTACCTGGAGGACCTAGAGGACTTGGAGGATCCAAAGGATCCGAAGGAGGAGGACCACCACCAAATGGACCACCCCTTGGAGGCCCACCTCCCTCAGGCGGCCCTTCATCCGGAGGACCTTCGAATAATAAACAACATAATCAACAAGCATCGAGGGCATCATATATACCTATTTATCAATATGCTTACGATCCCACTAGTCAACAAATTCCATATCATTACTACCAGTACCCATAGCCCAACCAACAATTACCTTTTGGCAACTTTGGACTTACCAGATTTCTCTAGATTGATGAATGATCCAATTCATCATGACCCTTCTTGGCCATCCATTCCAGTCAAGTTACCTTTTGATATACCCAAATTTGATGGTAAACGTAGTGAGGACCCAAAAAACCATGTGATGACCTTTCATCTTTGGTGTTCATCAAATTCATTGGTGGACGGCTCGATCCATCTGCGACTTTTTCAATGAACCCTCACAGGTATTTCCGCTAAGTGGTACATTGAGTTACCACAACACTCTTTTTGGGACTTCAACGCTTTAGCTATGGCTTTTTTAACTCATTTTTAGTTACCCATACGGTACGAAACAGGTACAGAATTGTTGACCTCACTTCAACAAACAACATCAACCCATATCTCTGATCATATTCATGAATGGAAAAGAAGATGTAGGTTAATCAAGGCTCCTATTCCTGATCAGTTACTGGATGATTGGTTTATAAAGTCCTTGCTTCCACCCGTTTCTAGATATGTCACCATGGGAGGCGCTATTACCGAAGAGAAAGCTATTAGCTACGCTCAGTACCTAGATTTGGTTTATTCCTAGTCGTGTACTTTGTATGATATTATTCCCCATGATCCTCGGCCCACAACAGATCCATCAAGACCTGCAACTGAACCACCTGCTAATGGCATACTTGGTTCAGTTTAAACATAATCGACGACAAAATCTTCTAAAAAACAAAATCAATCCACCTCATCAACAAACCCACCTACCAAAACTACACCCTCTCCTGTTGCTTATGTCGATGTGAATGCAATCCAACTTACTATGGAATCTTTGAGCAGAAAGAAAAAAGGAAAAAATAAATCTAAAAAACCTAATAATCAACAGGAAGGGAATAAACCACAGAACCTAGATGCTGATTCAAAGGGAAAGATAAAAGTAAAATATCCTTGTTTAATCTGCGGAGGTGACCATTTTTGAAAAATTCACCCACCTCAGCAGTTCTCAAAGATCCTTTCCCTTCCCAATAGCAATTAATTGATCATAAATCCTTGAATGAATCTTCTTCGTCCACTAATGAAGTTAGAATGATGTCTAGAGAAACGCTTAACTTGAACACAAGATCACAAAGTTATGACCCACCTCCAGACAAGAAATATGATGAAGTTCCACCTGAAAAACCTTCATCTTTCACCCCTCCTCTTAATAATGGTCTTCACATTGAAAAACCGATTCCATAAGCAATTTTCTGCCCACCAAAGGGTACTCTACGTAAGTCCATTATCAACCCTAATGCACGTGCTGCCCAATATTACAACATAGTAGAAGATATGGATTAGACACCCTGCTCTATGTCAGCTTTAGAAGTACTCCAAACAGTCCTACTAAATGAAAAAACTTGCTTACTGCACTTGGAGCTATGGATCCTAAAAACAGTAACATCATCACTTTCAAACTGGATGATTTCAACACAAGGCTCTTGCATCAATTAGCTTTCTAGATTGCTACCAAAATTGCTGGAAAAACCATCCGTCGTACAGTTTTGGACGAGGGAGCCTCTACATCTGTCATGTATATATCTTGTTGGAGAGCCATTGGTTCTACTAAGATCAACCGTTCGCCTACTACCCTCAAGGCTTTTGATGGTCACGGCTTCCAACCATATGGATTACTACTTGCCATCCATGTTGAACTGGGAGGAAATTCAGTCTCCATTCACATTGAAGTTATTGACGCTCCTTTGGACTACAATCTACTCCTAGGTCTCAACTGATTTTATGTAATGCAAGCTGTAGCATCAACCGTTTTTCAGATCGTCCACTTCCCATTCCAAGGAAGGATTGTTACCACAGATCAACTAGATTTCATCACACCTAATGCCATTACAAATGATGCAAATATCATTCCTCTCTTGAATACCCCGCAGTATAAATACACCAGAGTAGGTCTTATCAAAGACTCTTCATTAATGGGAGTCTTTCCATTATCCACTTGCCCTACTGCTCCGCAAACTACATCTATCAATATGATTTCTACCTCCTCTATGGACAAAGGCAAATCAATTGTTGAATCAACATCTTTCACCCCTTTTGAAGAAGTTTATAATGCAATCCAATCTACTTGTGACCCCACCATCAACGATCATTTGTTGTTGGCTTCATATTATTATCACCTGCCATATTGGCTTGAAAACCCCCCCCATCTCTCGATTACATTTCACATACACTTCCAACAGACAAATCTATTATGGAAGTTATGTCATTAGAGGAGATTCCTTGGAAAGGCCATCATCATCGATATTCTTTCCTTCCCCCTTGCCATATGGTTGAAGAGAATTTTGCTTCTGCTGTTTCATCTGATATAGTCACAAACCCTTAGTCTTCGATAGTCTCTTGCAATGTCGAATCTGAGGACAACTTATGCAACATTACGAAAACCATTCCCGTTGACATATCTATGAAACCGGGTATTTCAGAGAACATTTTCATAGGCCAGAACTCTTCATCTGAAGAAGTTCAATCATACACGACCCTATTCAAGGAATTTAGAGATGTCTTCACTTGGACATATGAATAAATGTCGGATATTGATCCCTCTATTGTTGTCCATGAGATAAAAACTTATCCTGGTGCCAAGCCTGTCCACCAGAAACTGCGACAAGTTCATCCGCGAAAAGCAGCAACCATCAAGGAAGAAGTTGAGAAACTTATGAAAGTTGGTTTCATTTACCCCGTACCATTAACTGAATGGGTGTCCAACATAGTCCATGTGAACAAAAAGCAGGGTACTATTAGGGTCTATATCGACTTTAAGGATTTGAATAGAGCTTGTCCAAAAGGCAATTTTGCGACTCCCTATATCGATCAGATAATCAACAATTGTGCCGAAAGCGTTATTTATTCCTTTATGGATGGATTTTTCGGCTATAATCAGATCGAGATTCTCCTGCCAAACCAACACAAAACAACATATATTTTCCCTTTGGGGAATTTTTCCTATTGCAAGCTCCCTTTTGGTTTAAAGAACGTTGGCGCAACATTCCAATGTGCTATGTCATATGCTTTTCATGACCTTAAACATGTTGTGGAACCTTATCTTGACGACCTACCTGCTCATTCCAAGCAGCGGGATATCCATGTTGATCATCTGAGAGTTAGTTTTCTTTGATGTCGTCATTTCAATATTCATCTAAATCCCCATAAATGTGTTTTTTGTGTAGAGACTAACCGACTTCTTGGTTTTATTGTTTCCAAATATGGCATCCGTATAGACCCCTTGAAAAATGAATCTATCTTATCCCTACTTGCTCCCACGAACATAACTGAACTCCAAAGTTTGCAAGAGAAGGGAAAATTTTTATGTTGCTTCATTTGCAATTATGCAGAAAGGACACACGGTTTCATGAGATTGCTTAAAAATATACCCATTTCATCTGGGATGATTTCTCGCAACGCGCATTTCATAATATTAAACATGCACTTACCCATGCACCGGTGTTGCAATCGCCTAATTATGCTAAGGATTATTCCTTGTATGTGGCTGCATCCTTGTCTACCATAGGCATGGTCCTTGTTCAAATAGATGAACACAACCAGGAACATGTGATCTATCACACTAGTAAGAGTCTTTTGGACTCCGAAACTCGATGTTCACATGTGGAGAAACTTGCTTTGTCCACGGTCATCGCGGTCTAGAAGTTTTGAAATTATATATTGCTACGCACCACTACTGTTTACGCGGATTCCAACCCCATGTACCACGTTCTCACGCATCAAGTGCTTGGGGGCAAATACTCACGCTGGATTGCGGTTCTACAGGAATTTAAGTTAGAGTTCGTTAAAATCACTTCTAAGAAGTATCTTGTTTTTACAGAGCTTATATGTGACCTTCCCCATACTTCGGAGGATACCGAGCCCTTCGATTCATTGCCAAATGAATCATTGTTTCTCATTAGTACGACAGATCCTTGGTATGGAGACATCATTTTGTAACTCCAGACCTTACGATATCAGCCCACTGCTTCTTGTGATAAACGTCGTCGCATTCATCACCAGGATAAAATCTATCTTATCCTGAATGATACCCTATACCGCCATGGTGTTGACTCCATATTACGACGTTGTGTTACACATGATGAGGCTAAGATCATTTTAAGTGATTGCCACGATGGAGCTTGTGGCGGTCATTTATCTGGGTTGTCTACTGCTCAAAAAATCTCACGTGCATGATATTTCCAACCCTCTATTTTCAAAGATTGCATTGAAATAGTCAAGAAATTCTCTCCATGTCAAATGTTCACTACCATGAAGCGCACCCATCCAGCTCTGCTCCATCCCATTGTAGCAGTTGGCTCCATTTAAAAATGGGGCATAGACTTCGTGCACTATAGACCTACCTCATCCAGGGGGCATGGATACATTACTGTGGCTGTGGACTATTTTACAAAATGGGCTGAGGCTATTCCCACATATGCTGAAGATGGGAAGACAATTGCACTTTTCTTATTCAACCATATCATTGCTATATTCGGGATTCCTAGGGCCATTATAACCGATCATGGACCACATTTTCAAAACAAAATGATGGCATAGCTTAGTGCCAAATTAGGGTTTTGTCACGATAACTCTACACCTTACTATCCTCAGGCCAATGACCAGGTTGAAGCTATAAACAAAGTATTAAAAGCAATGCTTCAGTGGATGGTAGGGCAGGCCAAGTCAAACTGGCACTTGCAACTTTTCTCTGCACTCCGGGCATTTAGGACTACTGTCAAGATTTCCATCGGTTTTACGCCATTCCAATTAGTATACAGGTTGGAAGCAACTATCCCGATAGAATGCGAGATCCCTTCTTTGAAACTTGTTGTAGAATTGTTTCCCAACACTACTATAGATGAAGAAAGATTCATGTATCTAAACAAACTTGATGAAACTTGACATGATGCTGCCTTAGCCAATGAGGCACATAAACGAAGAATGAAAGTTCAATATGACAGGACTGCTCAACCCCATTCCATCAATGAAGGAGACCTGGTCTTGACTTATGACCAGAAGCATGACAAGCTAGGGGTAGGAAAATTTGAGTCTATGTGGCATGGGCCTTATATTGTCAGTTGCGTTCTAGAGAAAGGGGCATATGAGTTGGTTGATTATGACGGGATACCTTTGGGAGAGCCCCAAAATTGGCTCTACCTCAAAAGATGCTATGCCTAGGTCATCTAGCATAGGGTCTTTGTAAATATTGTTTATAGTTTGTTGTGTGGCTTAGTTTGAGAAGTGTAGCTTTTGTGCGATTTAAAATGTGTTTTTCATAAAACCCTACTTATGTATGTCTTTTGTCTGATGGACATATGACTACTTTCACTGGTTTTGTTGATGGTGATAATTGATATACAGTTAACCTTGCATCAACAACCTGGGTATTGTACTCTCCTATGAGTGATCTAGTGAGTTCAGGGGGTCCCCCCACCAACAATCTAGCGGAATATCAAGCTGTGATTGGATTGTTGACGAAATCCCTAGCTAATGATGTAAGGGAAATTAGGGTTTACCTAGACTCCGAACTAGTTGTTCAGCAGCTTAATCGAGTCTACACCGTCAGGAATCCCATACTTCTTCGTACTTTCCGAAGAGTTAGGTTGTTAGCTTTAGGTCTTTTGAGTAGATTACATATCAACACATTCCGAGACATCTAAATGTTGTGGCAAATTCCCTAGCTAATTATGTCTTAGATTGGTACATTGCTCATATTTAAAAGGTACATTTTGAAACATAAACAACATACATGTAAATTCATAAGTAGATAATCATTTCACACATCACATTTGTCGCACATATAACTGTAAATATAAAAGTTTGTTATATATAAAAAGATGTAGCACTGAGATACAAAATTGGGTTGAAGCATCTAGATTTCAGTTCCCTCAAAGTTCAGGACTGTAAAAGTTCAGAATACACATATACATAGGGAAAAATATGAAGCTTCGAATATTTCAGTAGTATATATACAAAAAAGTGAAGATCAAAGCAAACTAATCCTCGTCATGGTGCTGCTCATGGTAGCATGCGATAGCTTGAGCCACTCTGCGGAGTAGCCTAGAAAACCGTCCAGAGACACCTGCAGTATGGCGCTAATAACACCTAGGTACCTCATCAGTAGTCACATCAGGGATACCCATAGTCAAACAATGTAGGTTCTCCTCAAGATCTTTGAGCCCTTCATAAGCTTCGAGCGATATAACATCATGTCCCTGGTACCTGCTCTCCTAGCAATGGGTGACATCTCTGCTGGATTTATAGATCCAATATCTGCATGGAAGCATTTTCACTTATCTCAGTACTAAAAAATAAAAATGAAATAAAATATAAAAACTAAAAACACAGTGGATAATGTCTTTTCTTACCTCGATCGTCCCATGCTTCTCCCTCAAGCAATGCAAGCTCTGGGTCATCATAGAAATATGCTCCCTTGTAGGAATAGTCCTCAACCATGAGTAATTGGTTTCTTATCCAGCAAAAGAAACCAGATCCGTAACCGAATTTAGGTCCCCCACCACCAAGGCGGGGCATGGCAGTAACCCATGCAATCATCCTAGGATCCTCGGGCTCAATCCTAGTAATAGTCACCTGTGGTCTCATATGGGGCACCCACTGTAAGATAAAAGATAATTTCACAGTTCCGTAGCCAAACTGCTTTAGTGTTCCCCTCTTGCATTTGTTCAACTAATTTTTGAGACATACCAACATGCCTTCACACTAGTTGAAGACGGTGGGATCCATACACTACAAAGCATACAACATGCGTGATTTAGTGGTAAGATGGGCAGACCTAGTTCCTGCCACCTTTCCAATTGTGTATACCACTATCCTCAAAGGTAGGTCCACTATGGACTGGATACATAGCTTCTTGGACTGGGGCTCCGTACCTAGTGCACAGTACTGGTCGATCAAGTCATCTAAGGAGGTCTCCCCTCCCTGTGCCCCAGATAGAACTATTGGAATTCCTCTCCTGGATAGCCCGGTCAGAAAGTAGATGTACTCAATATCTATGGATATGGTATGGATCCCTACTACAAAATGCTCCTGGTCAGGATCCCACATCCCTATGATATACTCCAGCAAGCGGATATGTGCTTTCATACCAGGTACTCTGAAGTACTTCAGGAACCTGCAGTCCCATAGAGTCTCAACGGTGGCTAGATCATTGACAACCTGGTGGTATGGAACTTCACGTTCTCTTTCTTTCCAAATCACCATGATACGAATACTGTATTGCACCTGTAAACACATGAAATTCATATTAGAAATTGCATCATGACTGAAAGGAAAGAACATTTGAATGAAAAAATTTTAACAAGGTAAAGGGCATAAAAAAATTATTTTTTTGATGAATTAGGGTTTATTTTTTCACATAAGGGAGCAACGGCGCTACCAGTATTTTCCCAAAGAGCACCGACGACACTGCCATCTTTGGCTCGCAGAGTGCCGATGGCCTGTCGGCTGTGGATAGAGCGCCTACGTTGCGTCTGTCCCAACTTGACAGAGCATCGTCGCCCATTCTTCTCGGCGGCTAAAAGGCCTTACAGCCAAATTTTTTTTCCTCTAAACTGGTAAAAGACCCTTCTAGGACGATCGAAATTCCTCCTATCCATTTCAATTACTAATTTACCCTATACCTTGGATTAAAAGCAAATTAAAAATCATTTATCAACATGAAGTAAAACAATGTAAGAAACAAAATGCCATTTTTTGAACATAAAAAGAAAGGATCAAAACACTTACCCCTTCCACGAAGATTGAAGGAACAATGGGTGAGGGACACTTGCCAAAGCACCGGTGAAAACTCCTTGCTATCACTCCAACTACCAAACTCTCACAATTGTAAAAACAAAAGGTAAATAATTCTTGCCAACCCTTTCTATTTATAGATTATTTGGAATTTTTCAAAAGTTTATTATAATTTATTTATTTTGAAATCCAAATTATTTCAATGAAAGTGGGTTTTACTTTTTATTTTATATAGTTTTGGTAAATTGGCTTTTCATGTGTTTTTTGAGTTTTTTCAGGTCAACATTGGGTAATGGCTACGATGTAAGCTATTTTTAGTCTTTTTAAAGCTTGGATTAAAATGAAAAAGTACCGAGCATCGTTATACACTTTTTACATGCTCGTTAAAATACTAGTAGAAAGGTGTCGAGCCTACTTTTTCTCTTTTTTAGACTTGTTAAAAGTGGATTATGAAAAAGGAACTCAGTTATGGAGTTATATTTAAGCTCTTTTCAGTCTCCTTAAAAACAAAAAAATATTTTCAAGCGAACTTGTTACATTCACACTTGTAAGCGAATCAAAACGTTCGACTGGTCGGGGGTAGGTTATCTCTTTTTTGGACTTTCTAGCCTTATTTACGAAAAATGACATTTTGGAGTCTTCTTAGTCATTTTAGACTCTCTAAATGTGAAATGAGAAATGAGTTTGCTTTTTTTGGATTCGTAAAACAAAATGATGAAAGGCCCTATTTGGGAATGAACCCCTCCTTTCTTAGGTTCGCAAAAAGTTATGAGAATGGACTCGTCATTTGATGAGCTTTAACGAGTGTTTGTTACCCTCTTTGGACTTGTAAAAATGAAAAGAGGCACTCACCTTTTGAGGTGGGGAAATTAAAGGAAAGGGGAATGTGTTTCATTTGTATTTATGGTAGTGATATACAATCCACCTTTGAACATGGCACTTGTCTGCATTTACATATCTAAACAGTTGGGTATTCAGCTTGTCACTGAGTCGATCCACTTTTGTTAGTCACCTGAATCCTTTAAGCCAATTCAAAGAATGATTTGTCATATTCGTTGCAATACACCTGGTTATTTTCTCGATTAAGTCAATGCTTCCAAGTCACGTGTCATGCCGCAAAATGTTCAAAGGATGTCTCTACCAGAAAATAACTCATCAGTAACTTTGCTTGTCCCTAAAGTCAGTCGTGTCTGAGTTAGTTCTATCACTTCAAATCAACTTTTGTTCCTAGTTTCATGTCACTAATGTGGGAATCATCATGTCCCTCCTGTGACAAGTCTATTTCTGTCAAATTCAAATAATTATCCAGGAAGTAGACCTAGAAACCTAAAGAGTACCTTGAAGCCTGCATGCCTCAATGGCAAGTTTTCTCATTTTGAACAGTAGGTTTTCATCAATGACCTATGACTGGAATATGCTATCAAGTGTTTGGCTTTAAAACATTTATTCGCACTTGAGGGAATGTACTAAGATACCTTTGGGATCATTGACATCAATGGTGTTTTCCCTCGCACTTGTTAACAGTTGACGTCAATGACTGGTAATCAAGTGGTTTCTACCATGTTCGACGTCAAGACATATATTCACATGGTTAGAATCGTATCGGTTTGGGATTGGAATGAAGACCCTGAGTGGTTAGGGTTCACCATCATGATTTCCTATGCTCAGGTTGCGTTTGGAGATCATTTAGAGTCATGACACAGATCCACATTGTATGTTTGGTGGCTGTGTTCCTTATTTGAGGTTAAGAGACATGGATCTACTTTGTATGTTCCATATCTATGTCCTACATCCTATAGCAGTTATTCATGGATATACAGTGTATTATTGGTAGCCATGACATGGTCATCATCATAGATCTGCAGTGTATTGGTCTGCAGCTATGACTGGTTTGGATAGAGTCAATTACTGGTCCTATGTTAGTTATGAGTCTATCTCTCTTTTCCTCTGTATCGAATGAAAATCTTGCAAACTATTTCACCTATCACTTCCTTCTAGCTTCATACTTTGGGGGGAATTTTGTTGCACTTGGAAATTACACATTGCCTATCATCCTTCATGGAAATTCTCCATTTCCTTTTCAACCTCCCAGAAAGCCTAACCTGAGCCATCTTGGTCATATTTTTTCCACATCTTGAAGGGTCGGTGCTTTTCTGCTTTTTACACAGAGCGTCGATGGTGCTTCTCACCATGGACCAAAACGTGACGTTTCCTTCTTCCTTTGAAAAAACCCTAGGTCACCGCCTCGTCCTTTCTACCTGGAGCACCGATGGTCAAAAAATGGGAAAAAATAAGGTTCTGGAAGCTTCCATGTGGAAGCCTTTGTGGATTCGGTTCCTACATGATTGGGAGAGGTGGAATTCGCTTTCCTCACCTGTGGGGATCAGTTCTTATCCATTTTCCAAGTCATCTCATGAGTTCTAGGACTATAAATGAAGCCTTCATGATGAGAGTGAAGGAGGCCAGAAAAAGCACCCTTATGTTGTTAGTTTGAAGTTTGAGTCAGAGGCAAAGTAGAGCTAGCTTATGTTTGGAGAGATATTCATAGCTATATAGGATTATAGATTTTCTTGTGGAGATTGAAGCCATCGACATCAAGGCTTGGTTGTACTTCTTTCTCTTTCATAATTAATACAAAGGCATTCCCCTTTCCTATATCTAATGTATTTATTTTAGTTAGATATTTTCAGACTCCTTGATCACTGATATAAATAATCAATTTATCATGATGCTCTCATCTTGTTTTCTTGTCTTTTGATCTGTTTTGCAGGTTTTGAACCATTGCAAGGGATTTTGGAGAAAATACAAGGAGATCTAAGGTTGAGGTATATTGTATTTCATGTTATTTCAGTTGATTGTTTAAGGAAAGGATGTGTTGCTGTGTCTTTTTGTTCTATGCTTGTGACTTACAGTGCAGAGGAACAAGCAGTGTCCGCACTGATTGAGAATTCCTTATAACAGGCTCATGACTTCCCTTGATCGATGTATACTGGGTGAGTGGCTAATGAAAACATTCTTCAAACGATGATACAAGGTGTAATGGGTGGGAATAGATTGCAAATGAAGGGTGTAATACCGATGGGGTAAGGTATTGGGATGACAAAACTGACAATGTCGAGGTTAAATTGGACTCAAGTACATTGATTAAGGGTGACCAGGGGGACTACCAAAACAATAATGAAATGGGGTTCCCACAGTTTTGAGTGGGTCGAGGAACCAATTTTTACAAAAATAATGATATGGATGGGATTCCCATGGTTTTGAGTGAGTCAAGGAATCATTGTATAATGATGATGTAGTGGTTTTATACAAACAAGAATATGGTTTCCCTATGAATAAATCCATGCAGTATGCTCATGCAAGAATGACTGAATGAGATTAGTATCATTAGAGGGTGGGGCCTCGTTGTGTTCTTCTCGAGGGTTGATGATGCAAAGAGAAATGAAGATGGTGTATTTCCCATGAAGGGGATGTGAGGTTATATGTGAATCATAATCGTAGCGTGTTCTGGGGAATCTAAGGGATATAATGGGAAGAATTCAAGGTGAGGATATGCGGTTTCATCTTGGAAAACTTTATGATTTATCATATTCCTTGGACTTGGTGGTTCGACATCATGGATTCCAAAATATGAACGTGGTTATGGTGTGCATACCCATTGGGGAACTTGTTATCCCTAGTAGTGACATTAAATGGGATTCATTACTGTGAACTGGGACCTTATGGATATTGGAAGGATTACTAGATAGACGCGGTGCAAATAGAGGGGATGCATTGCCTATATGCAAGGTCGAGATGATATACATGTGATTAGGGTATATTCATTGTTTTGAATAATTGAGGAATTGCTTCTTGGTGATAATTGTGCACACATGATGCCAATACCCAAGCATAATAATGATCATAGAAAGAGTGTTGACAATGCATAAATAATTAACAAAAACCATAGTGTACCTGAAGTTGAAAGTAAAGGGTGAACACCGATGTCACCCAATGTTTGTTTTTTTGCTGGAAATCAGTGTGACTTACCTATGGTAGATGTTCACATGTTTGTTTAATGTTCTGACTTTTTTCGAGTTATGGGAAGGATTTCACCATATGCAACCCATTGATACGGTTTTTTAAACGATCTCCTCCAGGGTCACCCAACACATGAGTTGAGGATGATTTTTTGTGTGCATGAACTGGGTCCATGTCATCTACTAGAACAAAGGTTTGTGTCAGTAATTAATTGTGATCTTCCTTTGATGATGAAGACAATGTTTTGTTGCTAGTAGACATGATAGATAACGATGGAATATTGATGACATCAATGTTGTCGGTGGTATTATGCGGGTGGGGGGGGTGGTAATGAGTTAACAACCCACATGATTGAAATGGATGAGTAACACACAAATGGTTAAGTGTATGTGATGATATTAGTGTGGTAAGGTGGGGCCATGCCTATGTTAGATGGGATCATGTGAGTGTGATGCCCACATGATGAACACCCATTGTTCTCTTCCTTTGTTGGATCTGATGTAGTGCTAATGTTGATGGAAGCAGATTCTTGTGAATTTGGTTGATATCTTTCAAACACAGGGTGTGTGAGGAATATGGTCGCCGATGTGTCCTAAAATTGAGGGAGATTAGGGAAATGATGTATATAATAACCAAACTATGAACAAAGTGTACACATATGGTTAGTGTGCAATGTTTTGGTCTTGGTTTTGGCCTGCCCCCTGCTAAAGAGCTAGCATCATGAGTTGCACTAATAGATGTGTTGAGCAAATTCCTAAGCACTGGTAATGTGGGGCACATGTTTGTAGCATGTCATAGTCTACCATACAAAGCACGTGGTTGGTTGAATTTAGGGGTAGGGCTAATACTTGACGCAATGGGAGATTTGAGTTTGGGTTTCCTAATGCCCCCAATGTTGGGTTTGGTTGTGGCTGGTGATGACCTTGTTACTAGAGGGACCAAACCTGTGGGTGGTGATGATGGGATATTTTCAAGTGACACTGGAATGAAATTATACTAGGCTATTGGCTTTGGTACCATTTCTAGATATGGTGGTGTTAGGTACCACATTGGTAATACCAAAGTAAGACTGTATAATGTAAGTTAGGATATCATCAGGGTTCCTTATACTCCTATGGGGGGGACAAGAAGGGGATATGAAACACTAGCACCATTGATGGAGTGATGACTTTTTAATTGCTGCGACTAGTGTCGGCTCTAGGTATGGGTAGAAGGGGGACTTGGGTCTTGTATTCAGAGGTGAATATGGTACACATAACACCATCTATGGATCCAAGGATAACTATTGGAGGGTCGGAGTATGCCCACAACAATACAGAGTCTTTGTAATGATTAGGATCATGTCTTGATATGATGAAGGGTTATCTAAGCCTACATTGGCTAAGATGTTGTCAGGGCTTGAGTTAGAATGAGGTTCGTAGTATGTAAGTTGGTAAAGGGTGAAAATTTCCCCAAAGAGGATTTTTAGTACACCCATACTTATGGGGACCGTTAATGGTTCATTACTAAAGAGGAGAATTAGTGGACCCATACAAAAGTGGAGCACCAATGTATTTATAGGTTATTGACATTCTACTATGCATGGCTTAGCAGGAATTGTTATACCTATATTGTTGAATATTGTGTAACTTCATAATATATTCTTCTTGTATTATTGATGTGTCATTGTTGTATTATTATTGTAATCCCTTTGGGAATATTATTATTGTAATCAATCATGTAAAACCATAAAATAATTCAAGTGAAAATAGTCAATTCGACCCCACATAAATCATTGGGTAAAATTGCCCTAGTCACTAGGTAAAACTACCATAGTATTAGGTAAATATTCCTAGTCAAGTTGACCCAGTTAGGGAAGTCAAGTAACCCCCATACGGAAAAGTCACTTGGAAAATAAGTATAAATAGGGGAGGCTCCCTTCCCATTTAGACACATCACTCAAGCAAGCATTATCTATATATAGAGAAGGAGAACAAGTTCGTTAGGGAAGGAAGAGTAGTTGCATCGAAGACATATTATCCTTGGGGTTTCTTATCTTATCTTTTTCTCGAGATCTTTGTGTGGAAGAAAATTTATCTCTTGGATTATAATAAAATCCATTGTACTTACTAATGAATCTATACTGAATAATTTTGTTGGGTTTTCTTCCCTTATAGGGTTTCCCAGAGGAAAATATTTGTGTACTTTTGTTTTGTTGTGCTTTTCTTTCTTTTAATGATCCTATTGTATATGGTTATACCCATCGTTAAAGTATAAACTTCTAACATGGTATCAGAGCTGTGTTGAAAGAATTCAATTCAACAATCATAATAGTTGTAACATATGTATCTGGCCAAGATTAGGGATCCATGATTCGATCATTTCCATCCACATATCAAGCTCAAACTTTTCTATCATTCAAAGCATATGAAGGTATAAAATCTCCTTCATATCCATTTGTAGATAAATATTTATTGTCTAATGTTTTGTTAAATTTCATGAACCATAGATCTGCAAGCCTGAATGGAGCTATCTGAAAAGAAGGATGCAATGGAATTAAAAAATCAATGTAAAATGAACAACGATTCATGATAGAAATTTCCACAAATTATACAATAATTTCTCATATTATCATTACATCAATCCTCCCTTTACCCAACATAGTCTATTTGTTTATTTTTCCTAGCTTAGGAGGTAATTCTCACATTTCTAGGGTTTTGGTGTCACCATGAATATTGGTGCCATTGATGCCACTGGTGTCATTGGTGTCACTTGTTCCATTGGTTCCAATTCCTACATTTTAGGAACCCACTCTAGTTCCACCTTCAGTTAGTAGTTAGGTATTCACTCATGATCAATTATGCTCCAGTTACCACTAGTCGGTTCACTGCCAGTCATTCTAGCGCCAGTTTCCATGATTCAAGGGAGTGTGGGCACCTTTGCTCACCTACCTTCATTAGTTAACCGTGTTTGTTAACCGAATTAGTTATCTGGAGTTAAACTAGTGGGCTCCAACTGTGATTATTTCCACATTGAGTTAGCTAACCAATCAATCTGAGTTGGGGAATTCAAATCTTATCCATAGCATTCAATTTTTTTTATTGTATGACTATTATATTATTGTTGTGAGGGAAATATATCCTATGGATGGGGTTTAGAAAGCCACGAACACACTATGATGTTGCAGACATACAAACAGAGTTACAAGAATTTATTAAAGAGAAAGAGATGAGGATTGTGCACCTTGTTCTAACGGTCGATCCTAGCTTCCCCTCTTTTCTCCAATGCTCTTTCGCTTCCAATTTTCAATCCCTGTAAAATGAAAGCATATTTCCTCAAATCATCTCCAGTTGTTGTAACGCATGAGAAATGAACATAAACAAAGATTTCAATTCAAAACAAAGTGCAATATGGATCTTTACTCAAAACAATTGAAGCATTCATTACACAATGATGGAAGGAAATGATGTTCTTTATTAACGGAGTTTCTGGAAACATTACAAATCCTCTACTTGATCAGACTCCTATGTAAGACCTATCTATTGTTAAACTAGCATCAACAAGGAAGGTCTTCCTACATGCATGTGTTCTTGCATGCAGAAGACTTAAATTAGAAAACGAGTTGTAGTTAATTTATTTTTCCTAAATTTACTTTTGAAAATAAATTAAAGTGATCTAAATTAACTTTAGTGAAACACTAGTTAAAGTGAAAGTGAAATTAGGGTTTTCGCTTTACCTAAAGTTATAAAAGAGAGATCAATTGGCAGAGAGGATACACACACACTTGTATTCTGATAGAGACAAGATACAGACATGGAGATAAATTTAGACAGAGGATTTAGTTGGGAAGACGAAGGAGTGAGCAGCAGGATCACCGAGCTTCGTACACTCACACAGGAGGATGTTGAGGTTTAGTTGGGATTTTCCCAGTGATTCTGCCGGGTACTGCATTCGCCAGGTTTGGGTTAATTTGCAGTGATTGTAGAAGTTCCATATTTTCTCTTAATAAATTCTATATCTGACTGCTACATCGGTTTTGCCATCTTGGGTTTTTTTGAGGGTTCCATACCCAAAATAATAGTGTCAATATTGTGATGTGATTTATTTCGCAGTTTTATATTCCCCTGCATACTGTAAAATATATTCATGTGTGGTTATCAGTAGAGATTTGGATGCATTGTTTAGCCGTAGTTTGAATATTAAAGAAAAATTTACATGGTATCAAAGATCTAGCGAGCTAAAGCTGAGAGATTTGCAGCAGCAGTGATAGATCGGGTGCAGATCTATTGAAGACACAAACTTAGATTGGAGATCTAGAGTTTGACAGGTAACACTTCACAATGGCCAATGCAGTTGAGAGTTGACGATAGACTCCAGGGTTCTCACAGCTTTCCTACATGGAAAGAAAGGATCACAAGGATCCTGGACATAAGTGATGCAAAGGAGCACATTGAATCCACGAAGGTTGCACCCATAGATCCAATAGATCTAGCAGCTTGGAAGAAGATTAATTCCAGAGCCATGTTGATTATCAAGGATGGAGTGAAGGACCATATAGTGCCTCACCTTTCTGGAAAGAGGACCGCATTAGAGATGTGGAATGATTCGGAGAGTCTGTACCAAAGCAAGAACGAGAACCAGAAGATGGTGTTGCAAGAGAGGATGTGCAACGCCAAGATGGCCAAGGGAGAGGGAGTGGTGGTTATCTCACAAGGCTCACATAGATCAGGGATGATCTTGGAGCTGTTGGCTCTAATACTGATGATGAGGAGCTAGTTCGAATATCCCTCAATGGATTATCTAAGCCATGGGAGACCTTTGTCAAAGTTTTTGTGGATAGGGAGAATATCCTTGATTGGCAGAGACTATGGGATGACTTTATGCAGGAGGAGATCTGCATGGGTCAAGGATCAGGCTCATCCAGCAGTGCCCCACAGATTGTGGATGAGGAGGATCTATCCCTTACAGGGAAGAGTAAGGGTAAGGCAAAGACAAAGAAGGATGATAAGAATAACCTTGATGTGTCAAAGGTCAAGTGTTTTATCTGCCACAAGCAGTGACACTTTGCCTCCCAGTTCCTAGACAGGAATAAGAAGAGTAATACTCAGATGACTGGATCTATAGAGGTGGATGAGTTTAGGAAGAACTTCGATGAGGAGTTTTGCTTGATAGCTTGCATGGAAACCACCATAGGGAGCAACATATGGTACATCGATAGTGGAGCATCTAGTCACATGACTGGACATAAGAGATTCTTCAGAGACTTGCAGAAGGGTGGAATAGGGATCCACGTTGAGATGGGTGATGATGCACGGTATTGGGCGCAGGGAGTTGGCACTGTTTCATTTCAGAAGGAGTCTAGAAAACCCCTTAGTTTTGCTGATGTCTTATATGTTCCAGGACTGACCAAGAACCTTATGTCAGTCTCCACTCTGAAGGACAAGGGATATCAGTTGAAGTTTCATGACCATAGAGTGTATATCAGGCCCAGGGGGTTAGATAGGAGCTTAGATTGGGTGATTGGCAGAAGGAGTGGGAAAGTGTGCAGATCACACTTTCAGCCTAGAAAGGCTCTAGTTAGCAGCAACAGCAGTAGTCAGGGTGAGTTGTGGCATAGGAGGATGACATACTTATGCCATGGAGCACTGAAGCATTTGAGACAGGAAGTCATTGGAGTTCCTCAGGTACATGAAGAAAAGCATAACCACTGCAAGGGCTGTGCTTTGGGAAGAGCATCAGGAATCCTTTCCCACGGAGTGAGCACAAGTGTAAGGAGCCCTTGGGCTTGGTGCATTCTGATGTATGCAGAGCTATGAGTGTCCATTCATTCAGTGGTTACAGTTACCGCATAACCTTCATTGACGATTATTCTAGGAAAACCTGGATCTATTTCCCAAAGTCCAAGTCAGATGTCTTTGAGAGGTTCCGAGATTTCAAGACTCTTGTGGAGAACCAAATAGGAAAGAAGCTTCAGGTATTGAGAACAGACAACAAGGGCGAGTACACTTCCAATGAGTTCATGGAGTATTGTTCAGTTGAGGGGATTAAGAAGGAGCACACTCTACCCCATACCCCGCAAAAGATTGGAGTTGTAGAGCGGAAGAATAGGACTATGGTTGGAGAAGCCAAGGCCATGCTATTTGATAAGGGATTACCACTATTCCTCTGGGTTAAGGCATACATGACTGCGATATACATTCATAAAAGGTGTCCCCACACAAATTTGGGGAGGAAGACACTAGAGGAGCTATTCACAGGCACTTGGTTAGATGTGATTCATATTCACATATTTGGAAGTTTCTGCTATTGTCATGTTCATGCCGACAATAGGAAGAAGCTGGACCCTTCTAGAGAGAAGGGGTTACTTGTTTGGTTAGCGATATTTTGAAGGAATATAGAGTTTACATTCCTGCGCGCAGAAGGATCATTGTGAGCAGGGATGTCTATTTCGATGAGGACAGGGCCTTGTAGAGATATTTGGACTTACCAGTAGAGCAGTAGCTAGCATAAGAGTCGAGGGTCAAGTTGGAGGAGCCAGATGTACAGGTACAGACATAGGGCACATGTTCTGGTAGTCAGAGGGAGTCAGGTGGACATGATCCTTCAGTCATTGAATTGGAGGATGAGTTGCAATAGGAGACAGATATCCAATAGTCGCAATAGGTTGACACTAGGTCAAGTCCTAAGTGGTTTAGGTCCATAGTGCAGGATTCCAGGCAGGTAGATCCTCCACAGAGATCTTTTAGATGCAGTGTACCATGAGGGAGGCGTAGTTATATAACACTGATGATAGATTTGATTAACCATGAACCTTTCAGCTTCGGGGAGGTTAGAAAACATGATGCGTGGCAGGAGTCTATAGTTGAGGAGTTTGAATCCATTATGAAAAATTAGGTATGGGAGGTTGTGCCGAGGCCACAAGGAAAAAATGTGGTGGGATCCAGATGGATCTACAAGATGAAGCATGAAACAGACGGAAGTGTGGAAAAGTATAAGGCATGATTTGTGGAAAATGGGTTTTCACAAAAGGAGGGTATTGACTATGAGGAGACCTTCGCCCCTGTTTCTTGGTATTCTTCCATTCAAACCATTATCTCTTTAGTAGTAGAGATGGGTTGGAGAGTCCATTAGATGAACGCTAAGACTGCCTTCCTCAACGGAGTGATAGTGGAGGAGGTATATATTGAGCAGCCATACAGGTTTGATGTGGAGAACAGGGAGACACATGTATGTAGGCTGCATAGATCTCTTTATGGGCTCAAGCAGGCACCTCGAGCATGGTACTCGACGATAGACAACTATCTACTGGAGATGGGATTTCAGCGGAGTGAGGCTAACTACAACCTATACTTCTTGACAGGTGAGGTGCCTCTCATACTGTTCCTATATGTGGATGATCTATTTCTTACAGGATATGAGAGGTTGATTGGAGACTGCAAGTCCAACCTTGCAGAGGAGTTTGAGATGAAAGACCTTGTTCTTATGCATTACTTTTTGGGCTTGGAGGTTTGGCATAGAGATGGATGGTTCTTCATTGGACAAGGGAAGTATGCAGTAGCTATCTTGAAGAGATTCAAGATGGATGACTGCAATACTATGGCCATACCTCTAGTTTCCAACTGGAGGAATATTGATGCATTAAGATCAAACGGATTTGATGCTACTTTGTACCGTCAGCTTATCAGATCGCTTATGTATCTGGTCAACACTCAACCAGACATCAGCTTTGCAGTCAACTCTTTGAGTCAGTTCATGGTGGACCTTCAGAGAGTGCATTGGATTACTGCGAAGCACATAGTTAGTTACATCAGAGGTACAATGGAGTATGGATTGGTTTATGAGCGCAGGGGGAGTGTACAGTTAGCAGGTTTCACAGATGATTACTGAGAAGGATGTGTAGAGGACTGTAAGAGTACTTTAGGTTGTTGTTTCAGCATTGGATCAAGGGTTATCTCTTGGTTCATCCAGAAGAAGAAGTCAATTGCATTGATCTTGGTAGAGGTTGAGTACATGGCAGCCAGCATGGCTGCTTGTGAGGGTATGTGGCTGAGGAAGTTACTTGCAAGGTTGTTCAAGTGTGAGCTAGAGGCTACAATATTTCACTTTGATAATTAGAGTGGCATCAGGATATCTGAGAATCCAGTGTTCCATGACTAGAGCAAACACATAGACATCATGTACCACTTCTTGAGAAATTGTGTTCAGAGGGGAACCATTTGGTTGGAGTACATACAGACAAATGAGCAGGTCGCAGATATTTTCATGAAGGCACTTTGCAGACAAAGTTTTGTGAAGTTCAAGGATAAGTTGGGGTTGCTACCAAATCCCTTCCTCGTTGAGAGGGAGTGTTAAACTAGAAGCAACAAGAAAGGTCTTCCTGCATGCATGTGTTCTTGCATGCAAAAGACTTAAATTAGGAAACCGGTTGTAGTTAATTTACTTTTCCTACATTTACTTTGGAAAATAAATTAAAGTGATCTAAATTAACTTTAGTGAAACACTAGTTAAAGTGAAAGTGAAATTAGGGTTTTCTCTTTAACTAAAGTTATAAAAGAGAGATCAATTGGTGGAGAGGAAACACACACACTTGTATTCCAACAGAGACATGATACAGACAGGGATAGAAATCCAGACAGAGGATTTAGCTGGGAAGACAAAGGAGCAAGCAGCAGGATCACTGAGCTTCGTACAACTGGGCCATACACTCACACAGGAGGGTGTTGAGGTTTAGTTGGGATTTTCCTAGTGATTCTGTCGGGTACTGCATTCACCAGGCTTGGGTGAATTTGCAATGATTGTAAAATTTCCATATTTTCTCATAAAAAAATCTATATTTGACTATTGCATTGGTTTTCCCATCTTGGGTTTTTTCGGGGGTTTCCATACCCAAAATAATAGTGTCAATATTGTGACGTGATTTATTTCTCAGTTTTATATTCCGCTGCATACTATAAAAGATATTCATGTGTGGTTATCAGTAGATATTTGCATGCACTATTTATCCCTAGGAAAATTTAATGGTTATATGCAATGTAGGAGACATCAACATATTCCCCATGTACTATAACGAATTAAACAATGGAGGAGTAGTAACTCAAAGTGCTAGCTGAATTTTAGGAAGTTTAAAATTGAGACATGAGTACCGAGAGGCTCAAACTAGTGCTTTGTTCAACGGGATTGATTCCAACAAACTTATAGTAAAGAGAGTGTTTCCTTCCTTCCTTTCTTATTAAATTTTAATGAGTCCAAGAAAGTAAACTCGAGACTTTATTCATTTTTTAACAAGCTTGAAGAAGAGATATAATATTGCTTGATGAAGCACTGATTCAAGGATTTTACGAGCCCAAATTAGTATATGCTCGTTGGTGTTTTCATAATTTGAGAGTCTGAAAACTCCAAAGAAGACTCTAGGAGGGTGCTTTTTTGTAAAGTTGGTCTCTTGAGTCCGAAAAAGTGTAAAACAATCCAAAGAAGAACTCTCTTAGATTTTGAAGAACTAAGGTATACATTTTTTTGTACTTAGTCGGTAAGGTCCGAAAAATGGGTAAACTATCACTGAACCAACACTCCTTCAAAAGGAAGTATATAGCCTTAGTTTAACAAGTATGAAGGAAGGAAGGATCACTCTAGAGGTTCCATTTATTTATGAGTATTGGGAATCCAATAGTAAACTCGATGCTTTAAACTAAGTTTTAACGATAATGATAATGGCATAAAGAATGCTCAAAATATTTTTCATAGTTTAATCCAAAGCACAAAAAAGAAAAAGTAAGATCAAACAAGTTTCTTTTTCATAAATTTAGTCTTCCTAGACCGAAAAAGAGATAAACCTATTCCTGGAAATACTCCTCTAGCCATAGTGAACTAGGGAATTCATTTTTCATAAGTAATCCACATGGTTCAGAAAAGGGTTAAACTTATACTGATGTGGATGATCTTTCATTTAATTTAACGAGTTTGAAAGAATAAGTAACTCGACGATCTAGTCATATTTAACTAGTCAGACCAGGGCTTGAAGATAACTCCATATGATGGAAGCCTTATAAGGAAGGATGATTTGCAACATATCAAGTATGAAGTTCATGTTTTACATGTAACATGACTATGAAGGATTCCAACACCTAGCAACAAGAAGCATGGGTATTGAAATGGAAACAAATGTTGTAACTAGGGTGGCCCATGTTAGGTCGCTTCTAATCCATGGAAGAACAACGATGTTTGAAGGAAAAAACGAGGTGATATATCGTGGTCCATGGATAAAAAGCGAATCCTACTGTTCAAAACATGATCAACTATAAATTCAATATGCAATAGGACCAAGTCCTACCTTGTATGCCGGGAAAATAAGTTCAAATTTCTTCCATGACCTGAAAAACTGAGAAAATCAATTCACTACTAGTAACAAATGTTCATAAATAACCAAAACTATAGAAAAGTGGGTCAAAAATTTGAAATTTTTCTACAAATAGTAAAACAATTCATTTTGAATTTTACCATTGCATAGTGCAAGTTTTACCCTAGAACGTCAAACACTTCATACAATGAAACTGCTGGACCAAATCGACTTCTGCAAATTGTAGGTAATTCATCTTTCTCCCCTCCATTTCATACCATTTTTTTAAGCTTTCTTGTCATTTTTAGGTGTTTATTAGATTTTGAAAGGTCACCATGCGGAATGCATGGGTAGCTCTTTGAAAACTCAGGTATTTGATAAAAATACATGGGTCTGCAACAGGAAACCTACGTATGGTACACTTATGTCCAACTGCACAATCACGTATTGTGCGGATTTAGTTTCAGTGATGAAAATAACCCTAGAAACCCATGTTTGCAGGAAATATGGTGCTTGAATGGAGGGAGAGGGAACATGAGGACCTTGATAGAGAGGCATTACAAGACTCATTAACATTAATTGCTCTCCATCGATGTGGTTTGTTGAACATTTTTCGAATGGCAAAAATGTGCGCACAAGTGATATTATTAGAGTCCCTAGTGCAACTTTGGGATCCTGACCAAGACATGTTTGATCTTCAAGGTGAAACATTGGAAATCAATACAAAATATATCTATTTTATCACAGGTTTATCGCATAGAGGTATGTTGGTGAGCGTGAGTGGCTTTGGTCGAGGTGGGGGTACACTCAGTGTTCAATACAATGTGAACACGTACTGCTTACCTGGATCCCAGAAATCTAGTACACAAGTTCCTATTGGACAGATAGCTAGTTTTTCGATCAAGGTGATAGTGAACACCATCAAATAGGTGGAATGTGTATAATCATTGCACCTAGCTACTTGTAATCATATGCACCTTGGAGTGGAATTTCTAAGGAATGTAGTGTTTGACTGGTGTTCCAAATTAGTTATCAATCTAAAGAAGCAGCTGAAAAATTGTAAGTTAGGAAAGAAAAAGAACTTCGGACACCCCATAATCCTAGTTCCCTTCTTCTTCTAGCGAGTACCTATACTGAGCCCCAGGATTGTACTCCCCCACCCACATCCATGTGATCCTAGGTTCACAAGGCGGGGAGATGTTTTTGTTCGGCAGGGTGGAGGTGATTTACGAGGAGCATACGATGATGAGTTCTATGCGTGGTGGATCAGACAAGTACTTGACTTTGAGAAGTTTCCCTACTCTAGAATGGATTTATTTGGTGACCCTAAGCTCATGTTTCCCGCTGGAGAGGCATGGGGGGAGAGAGGTATGTCTTTTACTCTTCAAATATTTGATTTTTTTGAAAAAAAATGTAAATAAGTATAATCCATGCTTGCGTGATGCAGATGTTGGACCTATTCAACCAGATGACCATCCTAGGAAATTTGTTCAACCATTTGAGGGAGGTGGTGGTGAGGCCATGCTCCGAGTTGTAGAGGGAAAATTGGCTCACCTTACTCATGATATTTTGACTTTGAGGATAGAGAGTATTCCCATTGATATGTAGGAGTATGTAGTGGGGGCACCTCCTTCATGGTTACACCTTCTTAGGAAGGTGTCTAGGACTGTCCTGTGTTATCAAGAAGCTATTATAGAGGTCGTTGCAGAGTCTCCCTAGTTTTTTAGCATATTGGGGGATTATGATCTTGTTTTTTTTATTTTGATGTACCTATTACTGGATATTTTTGGAACAGGACTATACTTATTTCACACACACACACAGATATGATGAATTATTTACATGTGTTTCTATGTTTTTATCTGAATATTTTTACAATGTATGTGACAAATTCCAATCTAAGATATACTTTGCATATGAGTCAGTCAATGTGTTTTGATTCCTTGGAATATGCTTATATGTGATGTAATTAAATTGTCTTTCAAGTAACCTAACTCGTAGAAACTGACGTAGTAGTGTAGTATGCCTCACCTGATATTATCCATTGAGATGAGCGACTACCAACTAGGAGTCAATTCTGATCTCCATACACATAATGTCATGTATAGCCACATCTCTTAGTAGCTCAATGACTGCATTGTATTCAACCATATTATTAGTTGCAGGACCTAGGCAATCACCTCCTGAGGAGACTAGTTTCCATGTAGGTGCATAGATTACCCATGCAGCGGAAGCCAGTTTACAAGTGTGACGGATTGCACCATTGGTGAATCCTATAAATCTCTTCATCGACATCTGAAACGACACCAAATTTATATAAGAAACACTAACAAGCGATAACTAATTACAAAGTTATATGTGTATGTACAATAAAAATCACATATCCTAAGCGTAATACTTTTTCAAGTAGAGCCCATTCTGGGGCTCAGGAAACTTATTACCATTGTAGTATACTAGTTCATATGAACCATTCTTCAAGACTTTAGACACAACATACATATCCAAACACATGGACTTAAAATTTCCTGCCCCCAAGGGGTCCTTATCCTGGCCATAAACCAAGACAAGTTCTCCTTCACATAAAACCCTAGGTTTTACAGCTTTGTCATACTGGTTTTTGACCCGTGTCTTGTGTGCTTCATTTGTTCTTAGCGCATCTCTACGTTGTTCATCTAGGTGTTCTAGATCAACAAATTCTCTTCTATGTCGGAAGTGTCAAGTAGCACATGTAGTGCAATTTTTAACGACGGAATTTCACATTTTATAGGGGTAACTTCTTCCACCATGTGAATGAGTTGGAAAAGGGAGAACCCCATGGAAGTCTTGAATGTTGTCCAATATGCCCAAAGTGTAGGATACAACATAATATGCCAAATTTACCTGCTTGCATTAATAGTCCACTATAGAATGGTTTTTAATGTTTTATTGACAACTTCTACCTATCCATTCTCCTATGGGTAAAAGGAGGACCGATGGTCTTGTTTAAATCATAGCAAAGTAGTCAATTCGGTCATAATTATTTTTTGAAAGCTACTACCATGGTCCATGACAATCTTCTTTTGGATACCAAATCTAGAAATAATTTGATTATATACGAAATGCGTTGTTGTCTCACCATTGTCTTTGAAGGTAGGCATTGCCTCTTCCCACTTGGTAAAGTAGTATATAGCGACAATGTTGTATTTATGCCCCCCGGCAGATACTGGGTTGCAGGTTATGAAATCTACCCCCCATTTGGTGAAGGGACCTATCGTGATGATGGGTTGTAAAGGAGCGGGATGTGACCTCATATTTCTGGTGTAAAGCTGACAAGTATAACATCGTTTCACAACTTCCATGCAATATTTAAAGATGGTGGACTAGAAATAACTAGGAAATTAAAAAATTTGGGTCGTTTCTAACCCAGATAAATGATCCCCACATTCTTTGTTATGATAATCATTTAGCAAAAATGTTGCCTCCTCATGAGTGAGGCAACGACATATAATAGAATATACCCCTCTTCTATACAAGGTATTTGCGATAATGAGGAAGTTTTTTCATTTAGTCTTAAATTTCGTTGCTCTTCTCGTGAGAAGGTTACTAGAAATTTCAAAGTCTGGATATATATCAAAATATCTACGTACGAAGAATATTCAGTTGAAATTGAGAAGATGTTTTCATCAGGAAACGATTCATCTTTTGTCGTTACACTTTCATCACTTGGAAACTCAGAGATAAGTTCTATGAATACTAAGGATTTTTTTTATTTAGTGGACCGAAAATCTAAGTCAAATTCTTGGAGTATGACAATCCATTTATTAAATTTTCCTTCAATGATCCATCTGGATATAACGTATTGAAATGGATTTATATCCACCAACACTAATATGTAGTGACGCAATCTTTGAACGACATACACTACCACTAAGCCCAACTTTTCGACGTGTGAATATATTAGTTCAGGTGCAACCAAATATTGACTTAGATAATAGATGACGTGCTCTTGGAGCTTGTCATATTCCTGAACCAGCACTACACCAATCGTATATTCTAATGCATCCAGATACAATATAAAATCCTTGGTATAATCTGGTGGATGCAACAACAAGGCTGATAATAATGTCGTCTCCCATGCCTCAAAAATACTGTTGAGTAGCTTCATCCCATATAAAAGGGGTGTATTTCTTAAGAAAATGCATGAAACCCTTCGTTATCTTCGCATAATTCACCATGAACCGTTTTTAGAATGTTAGAATTACCCTATAGACTTTGGAGTTGTCGAATAGTTTGAGGAGGAGGCAGATTGATAATCGCCTCAAATTTTAAAGGATTGACTCTAATACCTTTATTGGAGACAATGAAACCTAACATTCATCCTGACTCGACACAAAATACACACTTATGGGGATTTAAGTGAATCTTATAGTGCCTTCGTCTTCCAGCCACCAAACGCATATGCTTCGGATGATATTTTCTTTTTCTAGAATGATTCGAAAGGTCATCAAAGTAAGGTTCAACAATATGCTTTATGTTGTGAAAAGAAAAATTCATATCCCGTTGGAAGGTAGCTCCAACATTCTTCAAGCCAAAGGACATCTTTTTATACGTGAAAGTACCCCAGGGGAAAATGAAGATGGCCTTATGTTGGTCCTCGGGTTTAATTTTGATTTGATTATATCCTGAGAAGCTATCCATAAAAGAGAATACTTTGTTACCTTCCCAAGCGTCAATTATTTGATCTATGAAAGGTGTGGGGTAGTTATTCTTAGGACATGTTGTTGGATTTTTGTCCATTCTCCAGGGATCCCTACCTAGGTTCAATCCCTTCTACTCAATGGAAAATATCCCAAGATATCGTCCCGACAGAGCAGAGCTTAGTCGGCAGCACCTGCGACACAAATGCCATCTCACCTGAGATATCTTTCTAGGATGGGTAACAGCCATAACCACGTTTTCTCAGTTGGGTGGGAGGATGTCTAGTAACTTGGCTCTGCACTAAGGCTCTCAATGAAGTCCGGGGGTGGAATATTTGTGTTCACTATGCTTCAACATCTAGGTTGCGCCCCAACTTCTCTTATACAACTCATTAATTAAATAGCAGACATGCAACATAATCATATTCAATTAATATAATGCGAACATCATACACCTATTCATTCATAAGAAAACCTACAGTCATTCATTCAATACAACATTACACATATATCTTAGATACATTCAACATTCACACATATACACAGAATATAACGTGGAAACCCATCCGAGAAAAAACCACAAGGTGTTCTTCATCTGACATGAGTAAATAGATGCACCTTTCATCTGCGCACTAAGCTACAGACTCTGCTTAAGATCTTCTTCTCTACCTTCACAGACTCTTCCTCCCTCTCATACTATTCGGTCTTCTCTCTATTTTATTCCTACTTTACTCTACTATTTATCCGCACACAACCTGGATCGACACAACCTTCCCTACTCTTCTACGCACTCAGCTGCAGTCATTTACTTTGTTGCACTCAGCAATACAGAGCCTCCAACCAAGAGCTTACTCTTTTCATCCAACGATAGTCTAACACTTCATAGCTAACTGTAAAGACTAACCATGGGGAGAATGTCTAACCCATGTACAGCTTGGGTTCCTTCTTTGATAGACCTTTTACAAACTCTATACAGATTCCATACATACTTGATACATACTCAATATCGAATCAATAAAGTCTCGATATAGACTCAATACAAACTCATTTTCCGTCGCTTTCTCAACCAACTTCTATATCCAACCAACAGGTTTTCTTTCCTATTCTAGTAACACCTAATCGAGAGGCACTAATGACCTGAGTTACAGAGATTCCTTCACATGTTTGGTTTTCACTGGCTCCAGCTGAGCTTGTACCCATGATCATTAAGGCCTGTCACTTTATCAGCAATGTCTTACTGTCATTTTCTAGTAGTTATGCTACTTGTACGCCTTCTGCTATTGATATTCTGTAGCACCTTCCTGTGTCTCACTCCATCTTTATCTCGTGGCTTCCTTATCTGGAACAACTTCCTCTTCTAGTGCCTTCTCCTCCTCTTCTTCCTCTGTCACAACGTCCTTTCTCTTCTTGCCTTGATGATGCTTCCTCAGTCGTAGCTCCTTCTTCTTCTCCTTTATCCCTTCTCCATACTTGGGTAAAATTGTACATGACTTCTGATTTACTATCCCTAGGCCCAACAGGCCCCCAACACTCACATGTGGCTCGTCCCAAGCCACTCGAAGATATTCCTCCATGTTTTTACTTACATTGATTTTTTTATGAAAATATTCCACGATTTTCACCTCTTTCTGCTTCTATGCGCACTTCTTCCTCTGTCTTCTGAATTTGCTCCACCAGGTCGGAACTGATATGTTCTGACATGACTTTATCCACTGAGGACTCTACATCATGCACCTTCTGATATACATGTTGAATGATTCTTATAAATTTTTATGCTTCGTCCCACAACTCTTCTACTTTCTCCTCATGGTGTTGTTATTGTGTGCGCAACACAGTCATTTGTTGCTGCAACTTTCTCATCTCCGTCGCCTTAGCCATTTTCTGTGCTAAGTGTAGTTGCTTCATATCATTCCTTATATGCTTGATGTTTGATTCAAATGCAATCAGCTCATTTGTAATCTTCTGTGATTGGTCATCATCCATTAGTGCTTCCCAAGTCTGAGAGACTTGGTCGACAACTTTAGCACATATTTCTTCTGCTTCTTCTATTCTCTTCGTAGCTTCAATTGTTGTGTCTCTCCTTTTCTCCAGCACTTCTGGAGGTGTGCTTGGTATTACCTGTTCTTCAAGATTTGTAACTTTCTTCCTAAGGTCAACAACTATTTTAGCTAATTGAGCTAATTTGGCATCTGGTTTCATTTACTCTATTATTCCTTCTTTTGCAAAGTTCTTACAGGAGAGGGCTACTGCTTTGTTGATTTTTTGATAGTTTCCTTCCCATTCCTTTGTCTTATGCTCAGTTTCTTGTACTTTGAGTTTCATTTTCTTGATATCTTTATTTGTAGCTTTCACTTGCATGGACATTGTACACTCACATAGTTTTATTTCTGCATTTACATCACTCTATACTTCATATATCTCAGTTATGTTCATGGATGAGAAATCTATGGTGATTTGGCCGATGTCCCTATAAACATCATTGAATTCCATAGTTCCTAGATAAACAACTCCTCTAGATAGTTCCACCTTTATTGGTGGGATGGGAACAGGTATCACAGTTTGTTCCATCCTTGACGTTTCTGATGGAGCTTGTGACTCCATTATTGGGATTGGACAATCAAAAACAATTTTAACATCTTCAACCGCTTTACATAAAACTTTAAGCAGATTAGTAACCGTACCTGAAAGTTCTTCTTGTCTCTCTTCTATGGTCTTGAAGCTGGTCTATGCTACTTCAGTTATTGCCTCAATCATCATTTTCACATCGTCATTTTCCAAGCTAATGGTATTTGCAATTCTGTCAGCCTTCATATTCTTTTTCTTTCTTCTCGGTTGTGCTTATTCTTTCTGAGGTTCCTCCCCTTCATTTTTTGTTTTTGGGTCTGTTGATCTCGAGGGGGAATGACTCTCTGCAGAGTCCAACTCCTCTGGTGGATCCTCTTCCTCTTGTGTGTTATCTGAGTTCTCTTCTTGTAATTTCTCTTCCTCTTGTCGAAGCAGATCCTCTGGGACCGCAACATGCCATTCCTTCAGCCAATCATTAACAATTTCTTCAATGTCATCCTCAGTCATTATGAATTTGGTTGGTAAATTTTGACGTTGTTGTTTTTGGAGTGGGTGTATGTTAATATGGTGCACGCCTATCTCAAATATAACAATCTGATGAAATCATTGAACAGTGGCATCATTTAATCTATACATGTTCTTTACTTGGTGTCTTATAGCCTCCCCATGCATAAATAATTCAATATTATTTTGTTTTTGTTGATCTTTTTGGTCCTTTTCAAATCAAATATTATGATATCTCGCTCCCCTACAGTTGACTGGCAGGTCCACCCCCTGGTAGTCTTGTGGGTCGGACCATGCTATAAATGAAATTAAAATTAACAACCATGAGTAATGAAATGCCATTCCCTTTTCCTGTGCATCAATTACATCTTGTACAAGCTCATTCAATCAAGAACTGGCACCAGCTAATCTGAACTCCTTCCGCCCAAAGTTCCGCAAGCGCAATCGTCCCCACAGTACACTGGTCCGGGCGCATTTTGTGGAGTAACTTGGAGGCCAACACTTTTGCATCAAAGCGCACACTGGCGTTATTAATGGAATTAATCATAAATCCCCTTTTACTTCTTACTGCGCCATATTTTTTCTTCATCTTTGTAGATATTTCCGCCTCATGATCCTTTTTTATAAGTGGTGTTGGGTCCGTTTCTACGGACGGTAGGCCTGTTATGGTGGAAATCAGTTGAATATCTAAGGTATAGGATTTCCTAACCATAGAAATACTCCATGAAAAAATAATAGTAACTGCTTAACATAGGTATTTATTGGTGTACATCGGCCAAAATGTGGCATATATAGTAGCGATAATATGCCAGACTGCTCCAATCCCTTGTCCCATTCCTTTGCAACAAATCATTTAGGTCCCTCGGGTTTTTCCTACATAATCTCCATGTAGTTTTTTCGGTCCATGTATGTTTTTGGTTTTGTATCATGATCATCATAAGAGAGCTTCCTCACATTGGGAAAAATGTCTTTCAAATCCTTTTCTCCTTTGGGTATTAGTGGCACTATCAGTGGGGTCCCTACCCTTTTTGGAATTTTAACTCTCGGCGCATCCCTGCCTCAGGGTAAGACATAAGGTGGCATCAAATTTCTTGTCACAAATTCCTCCTATATTGGTGGGGTTGGTGCTGGAGGTGTTGATGATTTTCCCTTTCTTTTTCTATTATTGGTGTGTTTTCCCTGTTTGGTCTTGAACAGACCTGGTATTTCTTTTCCAGATGGTTTACCAGCATTCCTCTCTACTCCTATATTAGTATGTGCATCAGTTGGTGTCGTCTGCGGTGGGAGGTAACCAGTAGTGTCATCCATAATAAGGGTAGGTGATACATGATTAGATTCAACTGTGCTTGTGCTATAAATGGAGATGACCATACTACAATCATGCCAATTCAACACTTAGGGTTGCAAGCATTAGTAACATTGTCCTTTTGCTTATAGGATGAAAGGAATATTGGCAACGAAGTCTGATAAAATAACCTAACTTTCCCTAGTCGTTCTTCACACGTGCGAGCAATTAATCAGAAAGGAATCCGTCCTTTCGGTCACATGGGCATACGGTGGGATCATTACTCGAAGATTTTTGCATTATGCCACCATTTATCTGTCACTTTTAAATGGTAGTTATTGTCATAAATCCAGATGGTACCAAAAAGCTCGCCGCCATCATTCATTTTTTTAACTAATCAGGTCATAGTGAGTAGGGTAAGGTGTATTTTCACACCTACCCACTCCTTCCACTAAGCACATACCTTCTGACTCAGGTATATTTATCTCAAGTGGTTCATCATCATCTGGTTCTCCTGTAATATTGTAACACTCCATCCAGTTCTGTATTGTCATGGTGCATTGATCGAAATTCATGGTTGCGACTGAGATTTCTTTAAATATCTTTTCCTTTATTATATATAGTGCAGTATCGACGGTCGGGTGTTCACTTGTGAACTCAAATTTCTTGGTGAAGCTTATAGCTCATATTTCCCATTCGAATGTTCCTTATCGTAGCTCCAACATGTGTACCAATTTCTTGGTACCATTTCCAAAGTGTGGATGAATCGATGAACCCATTCTTGTCGTGGATATTCTTTCTAGTTCTTGCGACAATGCTCAATATGTTCCATCGGATCTGTCAATCCTGTATACTTCTGCTCAGGGTAACTGATATCTTCCCCAAATATGATCTCCAGTAATATTCTACACTGTGTCCATTAAGAGATATATTATTTGTGTGTACCCCACCATCTAGTGTGCGTATATTTCAGCACATAGTCCAGAGCGGAAAATCGTTGTGATTCGGTGACTTTTTCTTCAAATTCCTCTAGAAAATATGAAAGGTTAGGTAATATTTCATATGTAGGCAGTGCACTTGCTTCAGCTCCTACCCTTCGGACATCTCTTGTGATTCTCACACATCTTCTCATGGAGACTTCATGTAGCCTATTCTACAAATTTTCCAGGGAATCACCTAATTCAGATGTGCACGAACTTACACTTCTCCAACTCAGTTTCCCATCAGTTGTTGGATTAATATAATATTCTTTTGAAGACATGATTTTATACAACTGATCTAGGTAATTTCTTTGACCTTCACTGTGTATGGGCTCAACATATCTATGACCTTCAAGCAGATCAATTGGTGCAACCAACCTTATTTCAGAATCTTCAAATGATAAGATCATTTTCTTGAAGTTTATAATGGTTTGGTTGTCTATTTCCCAACCAATTCCCAGCTGTGCAGGATATGGATTTGTGCCATCAACAATGTCAATAAATTCAAAGTTGACATATGTTCTTAATCCTTCGACTTCTACAGGAACTTGAGTTAGTCTACCAATTGGTAGAACCTTCGACTGGTTCGCAAGCCTTAGTTATATGGGAGAACAGTCCAGTCGTGACTTATTCATGCTCGCCCATGTTTGTCTTGTCAATATGTTGACATCTGAGCCCAAATATAATATGATATAATCCATATCATAGTCTCCTATCTGCACATTCATCCACAATTCCTGACATGTCTTTAGTCTCTTTTCGATATGATTAACTCTTTTTTCAGGCCGTAGGTCATCTGGGGTTTCTTCTATTAGTGTTGTTAGTTATGCGACAACATCTTTATCATTGATTAGTGCTAAACAACTTTTGAAAAATTATTTAAGCTTACTAAACTTTTTCATTGGCGGCTTCTTGATGATTTCCTCAAATCGTTTGGGCATGGTCTTAACGTTTTCAGATGCCAACGGTTAATTAGAATCAACAAATTTTGGTCGCACCTCCAAAAAGACTTCTTTCTCCTTTTGGACATCTAGCGGAGCTTTTTTTGTGCCGCGGGTCTCACATGCGGTTTTCCTTGTTGTGTATTACGTTCTGCACTTGTCGCAGCATCTCCTCTCGTGACTACAACAATGCGAGGTTCTCTTGGTTCAGCAGTGATCATCTGAATGTTCTGATTGGGACTTGGATTTAGATTCTGCAACGACTTGGGATTTACAACAGTTCTATCCTGCCATTTCACAATTACTTGCGGAAACTGTTCAATAGTGTGATCAAATTCTTTACAGTATGTACAAGTTTTCACAGGAATTTGACAATATCGGGAAAAATGTCCTAGATTCCCGCATTTATAACATATGACTTGACCTCTTCCTTGACCAAATCCTCCTCCTTGTTGTTGTCCTCGGCCTCTAAAGTTTCCACCCCCCCTCTGCATAGGGTATTGTTGTTACTGAGGAGACTGATTCCGTTGGTATTGGGGATGAGGGTATTGCAGTTGTTGATATTGAGCAGGCTTATACTGAGGCTGTGCTCACTCATCTTGCATCTTCTTATCATTTTTCATTAAGTAGGTATCCATCGTCTTTTCTTGCAGTAGCTGAAATGCTCTACAGTCCTTTTTATCATGACCTACTAATCTACAAAATTTACAATAAAGACTATCTGGTGTGCTTACAATATTCTGTAAGTATAGACATTCTTTGGACTTGTGGTCCCTAGTATGGCATATCCTACACCAAGGAATTCCTTGGGTGTTTAACAGATTCGGTGCTCCTGCTGTGATATAGTTCATGAGCGTCAGGTAATTGTCTTTATGGTGTCCGTCTGTTCTATATCTTGTACATCATAGTTCTTCCCGAACTTCCTTCCCTCTTTTAATGTCCTGGAGCTACACCGTAAGGTTGGCTAGCTGCGACTCAATTCACATCATTCCCGAGCCAGTATCTCCAACTGGCGAGGATTCTAATTTCATTTCTATTTCCATAGCCTATCTACAACACAAGCTTATGTTGCATCAACGAGATTTAGATATGTGATAACAAAGCGGAAATAAACCATTCCTTGTGTTGTACATCCGACATTTGGAAGCTCACTTTGGACATCAATTTCTTATATCTCTGGTCAAAGTCCCAGAAAGATTATGTTGGTACTTGCTTAATCTCTTTGATTTCAGTGATGCATTGTGATTCAGGATTTGGCTCTCTGAACTCATCTATCATACCCACTCGAATCTTGTTGAATGTTTTTGGGACAACTCATACTGATACTATGTAAAATTTCATATAACAGTCCAGCACACGACCTCGTAGAGTCGTGATCATCTATGCTTTCTTGATATTCTCATCCTCCCATGTCTTCCCTAGGTACAATGGAAATATCCTTCCACTGTCATCTGTGTAAGAACCCTAAGTTAAGATACTATGGTTACCATATCTACATGAACATTCTGATGGAAAATTCGTCGTTCTAACTAATGTGCATGGGCAGGGTAACAAGCCCAAAATTCAAACAGTACTGGCACGACAAGGGGCCTAGGGTGGCACCGAATGAACCCTTGTATGCACAACAATCTTGGTTTATGTTCCATTTAGTATTGGAGGGGTATCTCCACAACTCAAGCTTCACACGACCTTGTGCGTGACTCCTGTGTTAGAGGATCTTTTCGATTTACCTTCTTGTAAAAGTGGATTTTTTAAGCGACGAGCCACTATGTCCTAATCCAAAACCCTAGCCTACGGTAGTTGGTGATGTCCCTAAAAAGAAAATTGGTACTAATCAATTTTATATATTAACATTCTGTTAAAGGCTTGTTTTTACTCAGGGTGATAATCGTGCATCTTATGATGTTTTTTGACTTGACTGCAAAGAAAAAAGTATGATGTAAAGTGTTTCAAATTACTATTGTCATTTAATTTCTCTTTCCTTTTTCAATAATAATGAAACTTGTTTACTAAACTTTGGAAATCAAATGATTTTTTTTTTTGCCTTTTTTTTAAACTTGAAACAAATGCAAAATGTGTCTACTTAAGCTAGTATGCACCTAAATACTTTGTTTTATTATTTGTTTTTCAAAAGGAAAATGAAAGAAAGTTCAGTGTACTCAAACATAAATGAGCAAAATGGATAAATGTATCAATCAAACTCAACATTCAGACCTCATAAATACAAACTTTGAAGACCATGCAAAGTTTTAAAAAACCCTACTTGGACTGAACTACACAAGTTTAAAAACCAAGTTGTTTCAAAGCTTGGAAGAAGAAATTCTAGGTTGGTTACCCAAGCAAAAGTCACCTACAGTCCTACCAAGTAAAAGTTGAGAGGAGAGACCTAAAGGTATTAAACAAAAATCCAACTTAACTCACTAAAAGGAGGCTTACAACATAAAAAAACAAATACTTAATCAAGCAACAGTCTCAAATAAACTCAGGAAAAGCCCTAGAGGAATCTAAGATGTAAAAACAGACTTTTAAACAAAACCCTAGATTTTACATAACCACTTACAGGAAATACGTGAATGTTCATAAGACACTTTGCGTACCATACATGATTGTGTTGTGGCAAACCCACATATTTGTAGAGTATACGTGACTGCAAGTATGGAATACCTGCGGATTCCTCAAGAAATTTTCAAAAAGAAAAAATAATGAACCTAATCACTGAGTAATCGATTTGGACCGACTGAATATTTATGAAAACAAGTCATAGACAGGACCAAGAATGGACAAGACCGAAAAGAAAAATCAATCAAAGAGACCTCAAATAGTAGAATCCCTAGCGGAGTCGCCAGTTCTGTTGTGAGGGAAATCTATCCTATGGATGGGGTGTAGAAGGCCACCAACATACTATGAGGTTGTAGACAGACAAGCATAGTTACAAGAATTTATTAAAGAGAAATAGATGAGGATTGTGCACCATGATGGTCGATCCTAGCTTGGCCTCTTCTCTCCAATGCTCTTCTGCTTCCAGTCTTCAATACTTGCAAAAAGAAAGAATATTTCCTCAAAGCATCTCTAGTTGTTCTAACACATGATAAATGAACATAAACAAAGATTGCAATCCAAAACAAAGTATAATCTATATCATTACTCAAAACAATTGAAGCATTCATTACACAATGATGGAAGGAAATGACATTGTTTATTGACAAAGTTCCTGGAAACATTACGAATCCTCTGCTTGATCAGACTCCTCTGCAAGACCTAGCTCTAAGTCCTCTTGCAAGACCTAGATCTAAGTCCTCTTGCTCCTCTCCTTAATGAAATTTCTCTAGCATAAATTTGCCTCCAAAGTTGGTCCCCTTTCCTCATACCCTTCCCCTCTTTTCATAGTTGTTTGCGAGGAAGGATTCCGAGGATAGGATGGTTAGGGAAGTTGGGGAAGTTTCCAAACCGAGCACAAGTGCCCTTTGATTAATAATATTTTTATTTTTAACAATTCTTAATGAAACATGCGGCTTGTGATGGAGCAACTCGCAAAAAATACACGGATTCCTCTGAGTAAACTCGCGTATTCAAAACTTAAGATCCATACGCGGGTCGCTTGAGGGATACTCGCATATGGTACGTGAATTTCTATAAGGAAAGTCATGTATTCCAAGTGAGTTGATATGCAAAGGTAGATGGAACTGGAGTTAATGGCATGTATTAAAGGTCCAAACCTCTTATAACTCTAGGGATACTTCTATCCATATTGTCCTTTTGTGTGACGACACATTTGGTGTCATTACTTGGATGGAGAAGTGTCATTTCAAGGTATAACAATTACTAATAAAAAAATAAATATTGATGTAATGATAATTTGAGCAATTCTTGTCCTATTTGTGTGAAAATTATGTCATGAATTTGTTTTTTAGTTTACATTGATTTGTCAATTCCATTGCATCCTTCCTTCCAGATAGATTTCATTCAGGCCTGTAGATCTATAGTTCATGAAATTTAACATGATATCAGAGCCTATGTTTAGGAAAACAACAAACCTCACAAACCTCCATGCTTGCACGAGAAGCAGTTGAGTTTCCACATAATTCCTAAAATCATTGCATTTCTCCCTCTGGATTATGTCCAAAGAAGTCTATCCAGGTGTGATGGACTCAGAAAAAGTGCTCATGTCGAGGTGTAGAGGTTTGAACTGACAAATGTTTGTGAATTGAAGCTTTTTTGCAGTGATTTTTACAGGTACCTACGTATCTCTTGAAGATTTGTTGATCAACATACAATGAAATGGAGAATCTAGCTCCTCTTTCACCCAGGATCCTTACATATTTATATTGATTGTAGGGAAGATATGCATATAGCATTGTGTAACAAAGGAATGTATAGGATGAAAATGGGCAGAGAAGTCGAACCCCAATAGTATGTTGAGAAATCCAATTTTCTGAATAGGATATATGAAGCCTTCAGATTCATGTGCATCCACATCTCCAGGGAGCTGTTGTTCCACCTTGAGGGACTCAGAAATCCGAAAGAAGTATGGGCCAAGCTCGAATCCTTGTTTGGAGAATAAGATGAGCTAAGAGGTCATAATCTGGAGAATTAGCTCATTACACTCCATCCCAACAAATTTGAGACAATTTAGCAGTTCTTCTCGAAATACAAATCCCTATTCTTCCAATGAAAGCAATGTGGGATAAAGAGGAAGGATCAACAACTTTCGTTGCCAATTCTAAGAAATATTGGCTAAAAAATTTTAGTCTTTATATATACTTTTCACTCCAGAAGAGTGTCCATCCCAAATAGGAAAATTCGTTATGTAGATGCATTTGTAGAGTCATTAATCCAGGATCAAGAAAAATTGATTCATATGAGAGTGCTAAATGCCTCCAAGAATCAGGCCCTCTTATCTTGAGACTCTGGGAATGTGCAAGCAAAAGGGAAGAAAAAAAGGGAAGGAGAAAAAAATGTTGATTCGAAGCCCAAGGAGAAGCAGAACTCTTTCGATGGAGCCTTGGGTTCCAAGAAGAGTCAGAATAAAGAGTTTGAAAAAGCTAAATGCTCTTATTGTATGTGCATATTTCATCCAAAAAGTCATTGTATGAAGAATATCATTGATCAAACGGCAAAAATCCTTGAGAAACACAATATTTCCCTCCCTGAAGGCATAAGGAAAACTGAATTTGGAGAAAAGTCTAAAGATCATGATGAGAGATGCCATCCATTGAACGCCAGTTGTTCAAAAACGCATGCCTTCCTCATTGATTCAGGAGCCTCCAATCATATGGTTGCATCCACAGAATCATTCTCTTAATTACAAACTACTAATGGTATGAGTATTCACATGGGTGAGGATACCCACATTCGAGCTAAAGGAAAGGGTTATATCAAGTTAAAACATGGAGTCTTCATAAATGTACTATGTGTCCTCTCTTTAGCTACAAATGTGTTATCTGTATACCAAATGACACATACTGGCCCACTAAAGCGATTAGTATTTGGTACTGACTCAGTGGAGATCATAGATATCTCAACTGGGAAGATTATAGTGAAGAGTCTTGCAAAACATGCCTCCAAGTCATATAAATTCTCACACTTTCTGCAATATTCAGATCCAATACAACCTCAGTTGCCATTTGAAAGGGGAGGTAAAAACATTCTATCTACACCTTTTATTAATGATGTATTGTCAAATATTTTAGATTCATAAGATGAGGAACAAGATCAACATGATATTTATATTGAGATTGAGCCTCAAGAGGATATAAATCCAAATCCAGCTCATATTCCAAATCAGAATCCTAAATGGGCCCAAAAGCTCATTGAAGCAACTAGGAATGTTCCTAGGGATCTAGATGATAGAAGAAGAGCAAGGTCCCAGTATCAGAATGAACATGTTGCACTCTCTCATTTAGTTTCACTTTCTTCAGTGAGGTGCAACAAGCTTCCTGAGAAGTGCTACTTGATGGTGAGGACTAATTCACAATTCGGCCCACTGAAGAACAAATTGGATCAAGTCACTATTCCTCCATAAAGAAGAGACAATGGAATCATTCCTTCTCCTATACATCTACAGATTGGAATAAGATGGAAAATTTCACATGCACAATTCCAAGAAGCTGGTGCACAGAAGAACCAATATTCTACATTACTGCTCCATGGAGTTGCAGATTGCAACAATTTTTTCACAAGTTTTTGCTCAAAGAGAATTTTTTCTCTTAAGTATGGAAGCTTGTTTCCTAATTTCCTGCTTATTTTGAGGGGAAGGGGTGGTTTCCCATGAATTTTTCCCCATTTTCCTTGTTTATTAAGAAAAAAAATTAGTTCATTTAGATTGTATGGGTGACTTTTGGCCTAGTTTCTAGGGCCCAAGTTGTCGAAAGTTAGGATTAAGGGGTGGTGTTAGGATTATTCAATCCTCCCTTTACCCAATATAGTCTATTTGTTCATTTTTCCTAGCTTAGGAGGTAATTCTCACATTTCTAGAGTTTTGGTGCCACCATGAATATTCATGCCACCAGTTCCATTGGTGTCATTGGTGTCACTGGTGCCATTGGTGCCATTGGTGCCAATTCCTACATTTTAGGAACCCACTCTGAGTGCCACCTTTAGTCAATAGGTATTTATTCATTCATGATCAATTATGCTCCAGTTACTACTAGTCATCTCACTTACAGTCATTCTAGTGCTAGTTTACATGATTCAGAGGAGTGCTGGCACCTTTTCTCACCTACCTTCATCAGTTAATTGATTGTTAACTAATTTAGTTATCCAAAGTTAAACTAATGAGCTCCAACTTTGACTATTTCCACACTGAGTTAGCTAACCAGTCCGTTTGAGTTGGTGAATTCGAATCTTATCCACAATATTCAAATTCTCTTTATTGTATAACTATTGTATTAATCACAAGAAAATGAAGATTCATGTAATGATAATCTGAGCAATTCTTGTATGATTTGTGTGAAATTTTTGTCATGAATCTGTTGTTTAGTTTACATTTATTTGTCAACTCCATTGCATCCTTCCTTTCAGATAGATTTCATTCAGGCTTGTAGATCTATGGTTCATGAAATTTAACACCCTAGGAGAGCGCATCTTTCTATGGAGGAAGATTCTAGTATTGTGGAGTTTCAGTTTTGACCTAAAAACTATTGGGGTCAATAAATCATTAGAGGAAGTTTGGGGTATAAACTGGGCCTTATAAGAAAATGAGCAAACAATAAATTCTTGTGAGTTGGAATTCAAGAACCAATAAAATTTCAAGAAAATGAGTCAACCATAATGGTTGAATTGACATATTTGTCATAAAAAAAGCTACTTTTTTTGTTCGTGTTTTAAACATATCTCCTTGTGGTTTTACTCAAATTTAGGTCAGTAGGGCTCATTGGATGCAGAATTTGATGATGATGTCATCATCATGTTTTTCAGGTATTTCTTGTTTTTGGGGTAGCAGGGTCCGTCAAAAGTATGGTGTGTGGGTACTTGTTGGATGCAGAATTACATTATGCATCCAACAATCCCTCCCGATCCAAATTTGAGTAAAACCACAAGGAAATATGTTGAAAATACGAACAAAAAGTAGTTTTTTGTCTTTCTTCCTCCAAAATTAATAAATATTATTTTATTATTTTTATTATTTTCCTTAGGAGGCCCATTTTAGACCTTAAATTTCCTCTAATGAGGGATCCATGTTTTAAGACTTTATGTCCACCAATTTGCTTCAACCCAAGCATTCTCTAACTCGCCCTAAGAGGGTGCATCTTTCTGTGGAGGCAGAACTCAGATCCAATGATTTTCAATTTTGGCCCTATCATTGCTGCTTGGGAAAAACTAGGGAATCATATTTTTGGGAGTTATGTCCACAGATTGAAAAGAAGAAGACCATTACTCAACTCTCCTTAAGGAGGTGCATGTCTCTCTCGAATCATATTTGCAAGATCCCAAATTTGGAAAATTAGGGTTTCTCCTACAAACCCTAGAATCAACCAGTAGCAGTTTTCCATAAGGTATTGAAGAAAACACTTGATTGAATAATTCTTGTTGGTAAGAACTGTATCCTTATCTCCATTTGAGGTTCTCATTTTATCAAGATGACAAACAATACCGATACTGGGGACAAGCTTGAAGGAGCTAAGAACTTTCGAGCATGGAAGTATAAGTGCTTCTAATATTATAAGAACATCACTTGGAAAACTATGTCAAAGAAGAAGTGACATAGCCAAATGGAGATGAATACAAAGATAGACACAAGAAGAATATGGTCAATTCCAAGGGGATCATTGTTGAATCCATCAAGGATCACTTGATCCCACATGATTCCTCCTTGAATACTCCCAAGGATATGTTTGATGCATTGACTAGCTTGTATGAAGGAAAGAACATTAATAGGAAGATGACCTTGAAAGATCAACTCAAGGGTGTGAAGATGTAGAACTCAGAAAGTATACAATCCTATTTCACAAGGGTCTCTCATATCAAATAACGACTAGAAGATATTGGAGACAATGTTGGAGAAGCAGAGTTGGCCCATGATGACATTGAATGGTCTCAAAAGATCATGGGAATCATTCATTGGAGGATTTTTCTCTAGAAGGAAACTAACCAAGTTCAATGGACTATGGGAAGAATACACAAGTATAATCTATATTAGAAGGAAGATAAGAGAAGATGGGTGAAGAAGATAATCAATCCTTAACGACTCAAGCAAATAACGAAAAGAGAAAGAAAGAAGAACACTCTCTCAGGAAGACTAAAATATTCCAAAAGAATCATAGATATCATAAAGAATACTCAAGTTACAAATGTTACACTTTGTGATGAAAAGGGATATATTGCAAGAAATTTCCCCAAAGGAAAAGGCCATGTGAAGAAAAAGAAGAAGAAGATGTATCATGCCCATGCTACAAAAGATGATGAACCAATTAAGAAGAGATCTAGAGAAGATTGTTCAAGTGAAGAATAATATGTATTGTAAGTCACTCATGAAAGTGATGCATGGCTTGTTTATAGTAGTGTTTCTAAACACATATCTAGTTACAAATATTTAGAAGGATTCACCTCATAAGGTGAAGCTCTACGATAATTATAAGTATCCCATGAAAGAGGTATGATAAGCCCCCTACAAGTTGGACTCTGAAGATGAAAGATAAAGAATTTATCTTCATATCATGAAGAAGGATATAAATTTTATTTTGTTGATGTCCAAGTTATCATGTGGCCAAAAGGAAGGACTATTGTTGATGAAGAAGGAAACCGACTCAAGCAAAAGAAAGAATTAGATAAATAATTTGTTTGAGCATGACGATGGCAAGAATGTCAAGAGATATTTTCTAAGATATAAATATAGATCCAAGTGGATCTAGTGCATCCAAAATACATTAGGACCAAGCTTGAAGTCTCTACAAGTTATAGAAGTTCAGAACTTGATCAAGCCTTAGGACTTGCAGAAAGTAGAATCAAGAGGGATCCAAACAAATAAACAAATTTAAGTATTTGAATTGTCATTTCTTGTATATAAAATTGTTTAAGTGATGTTGTTCAGTTGTGTACATAATTATGTTATTAGAATTAGGAAGTGTATTATGCATGTTAGAGTGAATGGATTGATGAACAATATACTACTAATATGCATGTGATGCGTAAGTATCCTATGGTGTTGCACAATATTCCATGAGGCTTTATTGCTTATCTACAATGAAACCTATTTGATGAAATTATTGAGAGTAGTGCATGTTCTGGTAGAGATGGAAGGAATCTATAGAGTTACTGTATGTATACATGATATATATGAATGTTGTGTTGAAGCAATCACTAAAATGGTTGCATAACTGTGTGATTTATGCATTTTCATTGAAATTTCATTATGTTTTGATAATTTTTAAATGTTACTAATCAAATGATTGAATTTGACTTGTAGGAAATATTGTGGAAACTCAAAAAAGAAAATATCGTGAATGTATGTGTAGATGTATCGACCCAACCACTCTATTGGGTTCCACCAAGTTCCTTCTCTTTCTTTTTGTGTGAATTATAACTCTTTGTATTCCACCCAATCTTGGATCTCCGGTTTCATTGGTTGCCACAACATATCCCTCACCACAACAATTCGAGTCCCGGAAATGGAACCATTTGTTGTTTTTTCCCCTTCTCGAGGGATCCCTACCTAAGTTCAGTCCCTTCTTCTCAGCACAACAAAGCCCAAAATAGCTCGACAGAGCAAAGCTTAGTTGGCAGCACCTACGACCCATATGTCGTCTCACCCGAGATATCTTTCTAGGATGGGTAACTGCCAGAACCACATTTACGCAATTGGGTGGGAGGATGTATAGTACCTTGGATCTACACCAAGGCTCTCAATGAAGTCCGGGGGTGGAATATTCGTGTCCATTATGCTTCAACAGCTAGGTTGTGCCCCAGATTCTCTCATCCAACTCATTAATTAAACATCAACCATGCAACATAATCATAATCAATTAATACAATGAGATCATCATACATCTATTCATTCATAACCAAACCTACAGTCATTCATTCAATACAACATTTACACATATATCTTAGATACATTCAACATTCATACATATACACAAAATATAACGTGGAAACCCATCCGGGAAAAAACCAAAATGTTCTCTTCATTTGGAATGAGGAAATAGATGCACCTTTCATTTGCGCACTAAGATGCAAAATTTGCTTAAGATATTCTTCTCTACCTTCACAGACTCTTCCTCCCTCTCATGCTCTCTAATATTCTCTCCATTTTATTCCTACTTTACTCTACTAGTGATCTGCACACAACCTTGATCGACTCGACCTTCCCTAGTCTTCTACGCCCTTAGTTGCAGATCATTTACTCTGATGCACTCAACAATACAGAGCCGCCAAACAGGAGCTCTCACGTTTTAGCCAACGAGAGTCTAACATTTCAGAGTTAACTGTAAAGACTGACCATGGGGAGAATGTCTATCCCTCATACAAATTGGTTTCCTTCTTTTATAGCCCCTTTACAGACTCGATACAAATTCCATTCATACTTGATACAAACTCAATACCGACTCAATACAGACTCGATACAAACTCATTTTTTGTCTCTTTATCAACTCAATTTCTATATCCATCCAATAGGTTGTCTTTCCTATTCTAGAAACACCTAATCAGGAGGCACTAATGGCCTAACTTATAGAGATTCCTTCATGTGTGTGGTTTCCATCGGATCCAGACGAGCTCGTACACATGATCATTAAGGCATGTCACTTTCTCAGTATTATGTCTTACTGTCATTTTCCCCTCGGTATGCTACTTGCACACCTTCTGTTGTTGATATTCTGTTGTACCTTCCTGTGTCTCACTCCATCCTTCTATCATGGCTTCCTTATCTGGCACAACTTCCTCTTCTGGTGCCTCCTCCTCCTCTTCTTCTTCCTCTCTTTCACTTCCTCTATTGCAACGTCCTTTCTCTTCTTGCCTTTATGTTGCTTCCTCAATCGTAGCTCCTTCTTCTTCTCCTTTATATCTTCTCCATACTTAGGAAGAATTCTGCATGACTTCTGCTTTACTATCCCTAGGCCCAACACTTGCCTTGTTTAGGTCTCTGAAATCTGTACAAACATGTATGGTTCCTTTATTTTTATCCACTGGGTATGGATTAGATACCCATTCTGTTAAAGAGATGGGGTATATAAAACCAACTTTCAATAGTTTTTCAACTTTAAACCTTAGCTACTGTGGCTTTTTGCAGGTTCACAGGGCATAACTTTTGTTGAATAGGTCTGACATTAGGGTATGTTATTATTTCATGTTCCACTATATATGGGTCGATTCATGGAATCTCCTCTGAGGACCAGGAAAACACATCGCATAATTCCTTAAACAAGGTTGTATAAGTGGTATTTTCTTCAGGTGAAGAACTTGCTCCGATGTAAACATTTTCCACTATGTCGGGTTTGGTGGATATGTTGATGGGTATGGTTGCAGAAATTTTGGTCATGTTATCTTCATCAAACACTCCTTCCTTAGGAAAAGGATTTATAGGTTGTTCAAACCCTTTACTTAGTCTCACATTGAACTCTGAAATTTCAATTCTACTCAGCTCTAGTATAAAATAGGACTTGTGATGTAAACCTTCACATATTTTGTCGGGTCCTATCATGGCCTCCAAAATGGATTCATCAGATGGTAAAACCATGTCTAAGAAATCAGGTGAATAAGATGAGTTCGCCGCCCATGTGGGAAAATAATCTTCCTCTGGATCCTCTGATACAAAAGGAGTCGAAAGGGAATCAACAGTAGCATCAACTATAGCTTGGTAAACTATTTATGATGATGGTGAGGGCACATCAGGATCGACTTGTGAAGGGAGATCCCATGAATCCGTTCTATCTATAACCATACAAATAATCTTCCCTACACTAGTCGTTCCTAGAAAGTTGATAGGAGCGGAAAATTCAAAAGTGCCCATTGGTGATGTATACATCCCAGATCCTAATATTTCATTGGTCTGGCATGATTGATCAATCAAGGGAAAATTAGACTCTGATGTGTCTATACGCCTATTCCGGGTATAAGACAATTAATCAATGGTCGTTATCTTCCATTCACGGGGGAAAATAAGGACACGGGAGACTGACGATGGAATAGTGCACATGGCATAGGTCCAAATCCTACCCAAGAGTAAATTGTAGTCCAAAGGAGCATCAAAAACCTCCACTTCTACTGAAACCATTTTCCCTACCAATTTTATATCAAAAGAAGGAAGTATCCCATGTGGATAGAAATACCTTCCATCGAAAGAGGTGAACAAGGTATTTGATGGGACCAACTCAGGGGAGCCCAAAGATTTTCAACATGAAACAACCATTACACATGTAGATACACCTTCATCTATAACAGTTCATCCAATGGTTTTACTGCCATGGACTACTTTGATCTAGAAGACAACATGATAGGGAAACCAGGGTTTGACATTGGATAAGTCAAACTTGGACGTTAATCTTGCAGAATCCATACTACCGATAGCTTCCAGAAGTGCAATATGTTGTGAAGGACACAGTTGTAACACTTCTAAGGCAGACATAGCACAAGGAGTTTGTTCTAAGTCCTCCACAACCGAATAGTTGGGAATAGTCCTCGCATTACGGTTTATGAATGTATTCTTGAAGACACCTTTCGGTATCTTCAACATAGGTTCATCTGGTTTTTCAATCGAAAGTGGGTATGGTGCTTTAGCAGGTTGCTTATCTTTCTACGAAGACTCAGATTCATAATTCTTGGCTCTGATTTGCATTAAAGTTTGGGATCAGGTGACGGGTCATGTTAATGTAAGATTGATCAGCAGAGAAAGTGTTCTGAGTGCCCCTAACATTCTTCGGATCACTCGAAGTTGCATTTTGTCCTTGCGAGAAAGGGTCCTTACAGACAACAAGTTGTCGCTTCAACAACTTCTGAGCTTGTTCCATCAAAGGGAATTGGTAATTCAAGTGATCTTCTTGATAAAGTATGCAATGAAACTTCACCTTTTTCTTCTCTTTCTTGCCCCCCTCAGCATTGTCCGTGGGCTTTTGTTTGTTTTGATTTCCCTCCCCTTTCTTCCCTTTTTATTCCCATCAGACTGTTGAGTGCCCTTTTGGGTGGATTGTGCATTAAAAAATTCTGCATTTTGAGGGGAGGGGGTCGCAGCTTTGGCTACTTCCACTACATACTATTTCAATAATAGTTCATGTATTTTCTTTGCTAGTGATTCCACAGTGCGTGACTGAACTGAAATTACAATGAAAACAACATGCGGTCCAGGATTTGGTTTCGCAAAGTCCAAATTAGACCTTGGCGCATCGGGTATGATCTCATAAAGAATCTGAAACTGAGCGTAGACCAGGTCAATATGTTGGGATCTAAGAATGGCTTCTTCTTCAATCGTCACTTCTAAATTTAAGACATCTTTTCAAATATATAGTAATAGTGATTTAAAAAACCATTCCAACAAAAACTCTGGAGTAATATTAACTTTAATTAGCCTCCTTCATATTCTCCACTCATGAATGTCATCAGAAATATGAGTGGATTAATTCTGTCGAAAGGTCTACAAAATATCTATACCGTCATCATACCAGACCAGAAGTTGAAAGTGATTGAGAAAAACAGTGGCTAAATCAAGGAAATTGTCATAAGTAGTGGATGGGAGTTCGATGTACCATCTAACTGCTACACTTGTTAGGGCTCTTTGAAAAAGAATCAACCGGATTAAATCATCATTCAAGAGTTTGAGTAGCACCATACATGGAAAGTTGTGACATGGTCACGAGGGTCCTCTCCAATTTTCCCTTCAAATGTTTAGATATCTGAAGGCAGTTTGATAGGAACTGGTGGCCAAGTTGGATCGTGGCACACAGAGTTGTTCATTAGTTTTGAGAGGTATGGAAAGTTTAGCATTTCCAGAAAAGCAATTTGAGGCCAAGTCAGGGTTATGTATTGAGGAACTTGGTGTGAGGAAGTGCCCTCACCAATGCTCCCATAAGGTTCGTTGAGGTTTCTCCCATCCATCGACTGTGAAGAAGTGACAATGTTTTGAAAAGGATTCCATCTGAATGCCAAGGGGTTACTAACTTGAGGTGTGTTATTTGATTTTGCATGATTCCAGCCAAAACGGGAGTCATAGACACAAGAGCTATTGATCTTCCACCAAATAGTGAAAAATCAGAGCTTCCAATCGGTGTGGTCGAGACGTGGCTTGTAGTTTGAAAACTAAATCTTAGAAAAGGATTATGGATTCTGTAAGACACACCCAAAAAAAGTAGGCGTGGGACCTACATATGGCAAGGATGGTGGAATGTGTCCTCCATACCACAAATACCCTTGGACTAAAGGGGTGGAACCACTAGGATTATTCTGAAATTTTAGGAATAAGGGAGAGGATTTAAAAGGTATATTGGGTACCTCAGTAACCAACACATTAGACGGACTGGTAGTATTGTTTGTGGGTACTGAAGGGATAACCCCTCTAGTACTCGAAGACACAGGGATAGGTGAAGTGAAATTCAATGATACTACCGCTGCAATGGGTATGTTTGATAGTGATACACTCACATGCGGAGGAGATACTCAACCAGCTGACATGGATGAGGTGGGGGTGTAGGTATCCCCATATCCTTCTCTTGTATTCGACATGACAAAACTTAATGGGTAACAAAGACTAGGTTGACTGAAAGTTCTAACTTGCACAAGTATTTGATCTCTCAAATTAGTAAAAGGTGAGTTATAATTCTTTGCAAAGTCTTCGGCCTACAAGTCTTCGATCTCTACTGATGGATGACCAGGTTGACTATACCTTAGTTCAAGTTCCCCTGGACTCTCGCTAATACTAGTTGGTTCAAATGAACTACTTGTGGTGATTCTTTGTCTTCTAGGTGGAGGTGGAGGCTCCATAGCTGTAAGTGGAGGAAGGCTTTGCAACCTTTGTGATCTATGAGTATGTTTATCCTCCATGGCTAAAGACTTTGTTTAAACACACCTAAGGGTCGGACTATATCACAAGCAAACCAAACAACATACCACTAAAAAATTCCCTAAGTATCACAACTCTAAAGGTGAAAATATGTCTTTAAAAGGAACGCTTGGGATGATGAGGTCCCGGGACAGACCCTTGAAGAGATGAATAGCGGTTACCCAGGGTCTTGATACAAGTTTTCTAGGTGCAAGCAGTTGAATCACCAACCACCCTCCCAAATTATTGCACGGGGTTTCCTCCCATGTCTACCCTATGTACAGTGGAAATATCCTTCCACTGTCATCTGTATAAGAACCCTAAGTCAAGATACTATGGTTACCATATCTACAAGAACATTCTGACAGAAAATTTGTCGGTCTAACTAATGTGCATGGGAAGGGTAACAAGCCCAAAATACAAACAGTACCAACACCACACGGGGCCTAGGGTGGTGTCGAATGAACCCCCGTACACACAACAATATTGGTTTATGTTCCACTTAGTATTGGATGGGTATCTTTGCAACTCAAGCTTCAAACGACCTTGTGCTTGACTCCCGTGTTAGAGGAGCTTTCCACTTTACCTTCTTGTAAAAGTGGATTTCTTAAGCGATGGACCACTATGTCCTAATAAAAAACCCTAGCCTAAGCTAGTTGGTGATGTCCCTAAAAAGAAAATTGGTACTAATCAATTTTAAATATTAACATTCTTTTTAAGTCTTGTTTTTACTCAGGGTGATGACCTTGCATCTTATGATGTTTTTTGACTTGACTGGAAAGAAAAAAGTATGATATAAAGTGTTTCAAATTACTATTGTCATTTAATTTCTCTTTCCTTTTTCAATAATAATGAAACTTGTTCACTGAACTTTGGAAATAAATGATTTTTTTTTTGCTTTTCTTTTTGAAAACTTGAAACAAATGCATAATGTGTCTAGTTAAGCTAGTATGCACCTAAATTCTTTGTTTTAATATTCGTTTTTCAAAAGGAAAATGAAATAAAGTGTAGTGTACACAAACATAAATTAGCAAAATGGATAAATGTATCAATCAAACTCAACATTCAGACCTCATAAATACAAACATTGAAGACCGTGCAAAGCTTGAAAAAACCCTACTTAGACTAAACTACACAAGTTTAAAAACCAAGTTGTTCCAAAGCTTGGAAGAAGAAATTCTAGGTTGGTTAACCAAGCAAAAATCATCTACACTCCTACCAAGTAAAAGTCGATAGGAGAGACCTAAAGGTATTAAACAAAAATCCAACTTAACTCACTAAAAGGTGACTTACGACATAAAAAAACAAAGACTTAAGCAAGCAACAGTGTCAAATAAACTCAGGAAAATCCCTAGAGGAATCTAATATGCAAAAACATACTTTTAAACAAAACCCTAGCTTTTACATAACCACGTACTGGAAATACGCGAATGTTCATAAGAAAATTTGCGTACCATATGCGACTGTGTTGTGGCAAACCCATGTATTTGCAGAGTATACATGAATGCAAGTATGGCATACCTGCGAATTCCTCAAGAAATTTTCAAAAAGAAAAAATAATGAACCTAAACACTAAGTAATCTATTTGGACCGACTTAATATTTATGAAAATAAGTCACAGACAAGACTAGGAATGGACAAGACCGAAAAGAAAAATCAATCAAAGCGACCTCAAATAGTAGAATCCCCGATGGATTCGCCAGTTCTGTTGTGAGGGAAATCTATCCGATGGCTGGGGTTTAGAAGGCCAACATACTATGAGATTGTAGATAGACAAGAAGAGTTACAAGTATTTATTAAAGAGAAAGAGATGAGGATTGCGCACCTTGTTCCAACTATCAATCCTGGCTTTGCCTCTTCTCTCCAATGCTCTTCTACTTCCAATCTTCAATACCTGCAAAAAGAAATAATATTTCCTCAAAGAATCTCTATTTGTTCTAACACATGAGAAATGAACATAAACAAAGATTGCAATCCAAAACAAATTACAATCTATATCATTACTCAAAACAATTGAAGCATTCATTACACAATGATGGAAGGAAATGACATTCTTTATTGACAGAGTTCCTGGAACCATTACAAATCCTCTGCTTGATTAGACTTCTCTGCAAGACCTAGCTCTAAGTCCTCTTGCTCCTCTCCTCAATGAAAGTTCTCCAGCATAACGTTACCTCCAAAGTTGGTCCCCTTTCCTCATACCCTTCCCCCCCTTTTATAGTTGTTCGCGAGGAAGGATTTCGAGGCTAGGATGGTTAGGGAAGTTGGGTAAGTTTCCAAATTGAGCGCGACTACCCTTTGATTAATCATCTTTTTATTTTTAACAATTATTAATGAAATATGAGACTTGTAATGGAGAAACTCACGGATAATACGTTGATTCCTTTGAGGAAAATCACGTATTGAAAACTTAAGATCCACTTGCGGGTTGCTCGAGGGATATTCACGTATGGTATGCAGATTACTATAAGGAATGTCATGTATTCCAAGTGAGTTGATATGCAAAGGTAAATGGAACTGGAGTTAATGGCATGTATTAAAGGTCCAAACCTATTATATCTCTAGGGATACTTCTATCCATATTGTCCTTTTGTGTGACGACACATTTGGTGTCATTACTTGGACGGAGAAGTGCCATTTCAAGGTATAACAATTATTGATAAAAAATGAATATTGATGGAATGATAATTTGAGCAATTCTTGTCCGATTTGTGTGAAATTTCTGTCATGATCGTGTTGTTAAGTTGACATTGATTTGTCAATTCCACTGCATACTTCTTTCTAGATAGATTTCATTCAGCCCCGTGGATCTATGGTTCATGAAATTTAACATGATATCAGATCCTATGTTTAGGACAACAACAAACCTCACAAACCTCCATGCTTGCACAAGAAGCAGTTGAGTTTCCACATAATTCCTAGAATAATTGCATTTCTCCCTCTTGATTATGTCCAGAGAAGTCTATCCAGGTGTGATGGACTCATAAAAGTGCTCATGTCGAGGTGGAGAGGTTTGAACTGACAAATGTTTATGAATTGAAGCTTTTTTGCAGTGATTTTTATAGGTTCCTACGTATCTCTTGAATATTTGTTGATCAACATACAATGAAATGGAGAATCCAGCTGCTCTTTCACCCAAGATCCTTACACCCTTAAATTATATTAATTGGAGGGAAGATATGCATATAACCTTGTGTAACAAATGAATGTATAGGATGACAATGGGCAGAGAAGCCGAACCCCAACAGTATGTTGAGAAATCCAAGTTTTTGAATAAGATATATGAAGCCTTCAGATTCATGTGCATCCACATCTACGGGGAGCTGGTGTTCCACCTTGAGGGACTCAGAACTCCGAAAGAATTATGGGAAAAGATCAAATCCTTGTTTGGCGAATAGGATGAGACAAGAGGCCATATTCTGGAGAATGAGCTCATTGCACTCCATCCGAAAAACTTAGACACAATTCAACAGTTCTTCTCAAAATACAAATCCCTATTCTTGCAATGAAAGCAATGTGGGATAGAGAGGAAGGATCAGCAGTTTGTGTTGTCAATTCTAAGCAAGCTTGTCTCAAAAATTTCGGTCTTTATATCTACTTTCCACTCCTGAAGTGTATCTGTAATACTCCAAAAATTCATAAAAAATTAAAAATTTTCATATAACATAAAATGTTTGCGTTTGTCTCTACTTAGGAACAAATTAACTGTTAATGGTTACCTTAAACAGTTTTAAACTAGAATTGAATTCTTTGTTAATCTCTAGTTCTGCATACTTATTGTTTGAATTTATAATTCGTTGTTAAGGATTTGATTTAGCAGGTTATGATTTGAAATAATAGGTATTGAAACATCTGTTTAACTTCTAGTGCTAAGTTTGTTTTACTATCTTATGAAAGTAGGAAAGAACTTCAGTTGAGATCGAGGCTTAGTTAGCTTATAGCTAATGAAGTGAAGTGATGCTTCTTTTACACGTCCTTTACAGGTAAGAAGTTTTGTTACCAGTTTCCAGATTGAGATTATTATCTCAACTAGCATAAAATATAATGCTAGTAAATTTAATAATTTTACAGCTTTGAGCAATAAATGAGGTATCGTTGATTTGTAAATTAATGTTCCAAATAGTTTTTAGAATAAAAGTATTTTTAGTAAACTGAGCCTAGTTCAGTTTCTCTTCTATTTCGCTATAACCATATCTTGTTCATTCAACTTTCATCATTCTATTTTCAATTTAATGCCTGTATGTAACTCTAGTGAAAGGCATCTTGTATGGTAGATTCCTTTGTTTATTTACTTGATGCTGAGTTAAACTCCAGAGTATTTGTTTCCACAAATATCGAGTTAAGTTAACCTAGGAAACGTATGATCTAAGTATAGTCATAAGGTACATTGACTGATAAACACACATAAAACTAATACTTAGTGCATAAGATAGTTTATTAACTATTCTAGTACTTACCAACTGAGAGATGCACTAATACAAATTGTATTTCTTTAAACTATAGTGTTATTAATTTTTATGTAAGGAAGAAAGAATTATTTTCTATAAAAATCTATCCCTTTTAACCTTTGTATAATCCTCATCTCATATGGTGTTATTGATAAAAAAATTACTAGTATCTTAAAATGATACTAATTTAATACCTAGACTAATGTTCTAGATATGCATTTTTCTTTAGTTGCAAGTATATACATATAAATGATTTTTAATTGTTATATCTTCCTAAATATGTTACAAGGTATTGTTTATTATGCAATTATCATTGAATAGTTTTTGGCATAGGATATTCTTAAACCTTTTCAAAGATTATAGATCATACTATGAACTTTAGTATAACTATTAACTCCCTACGTTATTTGTTAAGGATATAACCAGCATAAAAACCATAACGAAGTATAATGAAAGTTATGACATGGATTATGACATAGTTTTAATTATCATGCCCTATTGTATGCAGACTGCTCCAAGGGTTTTCGAAACTATATCACAAAACCCACCTTTTACAGATAAATCTTAAGCCAGGTGGTCGTTGTTCATAGGATAGGGTTTTGACCTTGGAGTTTTACCGTATATATTCTTCTAAACCCTAAAAAATTGCATTTACCTATATTTTTACCTTGCTCTGGAAAGGAAGGGCCGTCAGCTCATGACTGCATGGCTTTACTGTCACTCCTTTGATTCTGGTTAAGCCCCCTTGTCGCCACATTCTTCTTCTATGTAGAGGAACGTTTGGCCATTGTTCTTGACCTGAGTGAAAACTCTCCATCGCCATTACCCTAGCTCTGCAAACACCATTCCATTCGTTACCTTGACTCTGCAAAATGCTTCCATCAATACACTGGAGAATTTTATAGCGTAAGCACGACCCAGAATTTTTTGTAGTGTGGCCTTGTTGGGTAAAGTGTTAACTGTTCTCATTGCTCAATTTCTGGTGTGGCATTTGACTCTGCCTTGTCATGGATTTGGAGTTCAAACTTGAACTCTACGCGTTGCGTTTTCTTTTGACAGTACTTCCATGAAGCTCGTTGTAACCTTAGTTGTAGCTAGGGTTTATGCATATACCACTACGAGCCCGAGAATCCATTCCAGGTAAAAATACTCAGTTTTTTTTAAATATAATTATAATTCTTTTTGCACCATTAGTTATTTACATGAATTTTTAATATTCATTGTTTTCAACGTGCAGGTGCTTATATTTGTAGAAGGGTGCTAAAAAACCACTAAAGACCACCCTGCATGAACTCCATGTTGCGTATCTACCCTGGTAAGCCTCAATATCGCTAAGGTTTCTCCTGGAGTGGTGTATGGTGTTTGTTTTTAGTTGATGTTGCCCGCGTGGTTCTTGGGTTACTGTTCGGTCGTGGCTATAAGATGCTTTGTTTTTGTTTTGAAAGGCCATGAGGCCGATACTATGATGTGTTGTTTAAAAAAAAATTCTTCAAAGCCCTAGTGGTTGTTTTGTGTTGGAAAGATTTGGGGATTATACAGCCTTGACTTAATAAATTATTTTTGGGACCTTTTCGGCCATGGTTGAATTACAATAATGTTATTTTGATGTTGGCTTTTAAGCCGTGACTTTGTTTGAACGAGCCATTAGGCCGTAACTGATATGGTTTCAGTTTAGGGTTTAAATGCTATTTCTATTTTAACTAAGCTCGAAGCTTACTGTTTGTACTTATATTTTGATAATATGAATATATTGTGGTTTTAAGAAGATGAGAGCAGCTGTAAAATTCTTATCAGTTCTTATTTTTCTTCGAATCTGTTTAAATTATCCTAAACAGTTTTTATTACTGTAAATTGATGTTTATTTTGATTATGTTTAAAAATATAATTAAATGTTTAAACAGTGGGTTTTAGAACATAAATTGATTATTACTCTCAGTAAATAGATAAAAGAACACAGAGTGAATAATACCTCGTGAATCTTTATTGTTTTCCTGGGTTAAAATGTATTGAAAGGTTTTTATTTATTTTTTTGTTTATAATTACCCAACACAGTTTTATTATTGTTTCTTGTGAACGATGTATTAAATTTTATATATTCATATATTCTATTATTATGGTTATATAAATGAAGTAAGTAAGCTTTAATTTGTTTATGAGTGAAATGAATAACCCCTCTGTTAGTAAAAGAGGTGGTAATGTTATTTATATTTTACAGTTCTTTTAAATAGGTTTTATTTATAAACCCTAACTTCTCTTAGTTTAAAATACATAGTTAGTATTTGATTATAATAATATTCTAGTTTTCATTTTTCTGAGATGAAATCATTACAGTAAATTTCTAGCCTTATTTATTGTTTCTTTAAGTTAATCCTAGTTATTTAATTATTGTTTTTATAATGAGTAATCTATCTATTATGTAAGTAAATACACAAGCTAAGTAAATTTATACTTTTAAATCTTTCCTAAGACAGATTTGTTTATGTTATTCAAAGTACTTTGTCTAATTAAAAGCATCTGAAATAGAAAGGAAAAACATTCATATGAATAACTCTTATGAAACATGTAGAAGGTAATAAAACACATTCATGCATACTTCATTCGATTCTTTCTCTGAAGTTAATCTAACCTACTGTACTAGAGTACTACATTTAAAAAGGTGTGGAAAAATACAGTTAGGTATTTTTTTATTATCTATCGGTAACACTGGAAATTCTTCTAATCATTTACCTTAATCTATCTAATCCAACATTTAACTATCTTTATACAGTAAAAGTATTTTATTAACTAACCCTAACAACAGCAGAACTAAAGCATAACATAATATTACTTAAACTCAATCCTTCTAGATGTAAATAAACAATTATAAAGCTAGATAAATCATGTAGAACCTGGAAATGTAGAAGAGGTGACAACAGCTTAAGGAACCTATTCCTCCCAACCAACTCCTGGAGAAAAGCTGGACTGCAAATCTCAGGAACCCCGAGCTTGTCTCCTGGTCCACCTGGTAGAAGTATTGGGTGAGAGATGTAGTTTAGTAATCCTCTACAACTCTACTAAGTGTTCATCAGTAAATTAGTTCTGTATGCAGCAATATGAACTCAGCTTAAAATAGCTGCACTAGTTCAGATCTTCAGCACTTTTCACTCAAAACATACTTCAGCTAGTCCCCTCCATCAAATTTTCTTGTGCACTTCATTCACTCAGAATTTTCACAAGTCAAGAATGAGCAGCCTCAGGTGTCTTCAATGGGAAGTTTTATTAGCATGCCTAGGCCTTTTGGTTCAGTTTTCACTTAATGAGCCACCTGCTCTTATTCCACTTTTTTGGGGAACATGACCACAATAATAGAGAAGTTGCCTCCCGCAACAGCTAGAAGTAGTTTGAGGATGCTGCCAAGTCTCAATCTACTCTCAATCCAACCTTCTCCGCCAAGTGACCCGTAAAACACTCATTTAACAGCTTCCTTAAGTTGTTGTCTCATCTTTAATTTATTTATTAATAAAATATTCAACAATTACATTCAATTATCTTTCACCCCACTTGGACATTAATTACAAAATTTATAATAAAATATAACATAATGTTTCTTATAACATAAAATGTTTTGCAAATTGGGGCATGTGACATACACACCCCCTTAAATTATAACATTGTTCTCAATGTTATTTATTCTTCGTCCTCAGAATTACCCTGAAACAGAATTGTATATGCATCCCACATATGACCCTCCAATTCCTAGTTGGCTTCTTCTGGACTAAGGTGCTTCCATTGCACCTTCACCTGACCAATGGTGTGATTTTGAAGCAAGCTCTCCCTCCTTTCGAGGATATAACCTGATTCCACCAGAAAATCACCTTTGGGTTCCACCTGCACATCATTCCAATTTATAACATGAGTAGCATCATGTACATATTTTTTAATATTGAAATATGAAAAACATTATGAACCCTCAAATTTGGCGGTAAAGCCAATTGATATGCCACCTGTCCTATTCTGGACAATATCTCAAAAGGTCCGCAATATCGGGGTGCTAACTTAGCACAACTTCCTAATATCAGAGAACTCATTTTAGGCCTTACCTTAATAAAAGACATGTTCACCAACCTGGAACTCTTTTTGAGTTCGTTTAAAATCTGCTTGACTTTTTTGTTGGTCTTGCGCAACTTTCAGGTTACCTTGCACCTGTTTTATAATTAACTCCATATCTTTTAATAGTTCAGGTCCTAATACTAACCTGTCAACTGGATTACCCCATGATATGGGGGTATTGCACTTCCTTCCATACAAAATTTCAAATGGACTGTATCTTGTTAAAGCTTGGTAGTGATGGTTGTAAGCAAACTCTACCAAGTGTAAGTAATCTTCCCATTTACCTGGCTATTCCTCAACATACATTCTGAGCATATCTTCCAATACATGATTGACTCTTTCAGTCTGTCCATCCGTCTGGGGATGGAAAGAGGTACTGGAATTTAAAGTGGTATTCAGTCCTTTAAACAAAGACTTACAGAAATTTCCTGTAAACTTAGGGTCTCTGTCTGAAATTATTACTTTCGGTATCCTATGTAAACGAAAATTTTGTTTCAGGAATGTATCAGCAATATTAGCAGCCTTGTAAGTAGTTTTTACAGGTATAAAATGAGTTTCTTTACTAAGTTTATCAACGACTACCATTATCGAGTCATTCAAATTTTGATTTCTAGGTAGTCCTGTAATAAAATCAAGGCTGATTATTTCCCGCTTCCAACTAGGGTTAGGTAATGGCTGAAGTAACCCTGCTGGATGTGGGTGTTCAGTCTTAACTTGTTGACATTCAAAGCACTTGGCAATGTATTCTGCCAGTTCATTCTTCATGTTTGGCCAAAAATAATCCTTCCTTAACATGGTTATAGTCTTCTGATAACCAAGATGTACTGAGTAAGAAGTCTTATGAATTTCATTTAAAATCAATAACTTAATCTTAGGTACATTAGGTATATACAGTCTGTCTTTATATAGTGATAATCCTTTTTCATTTAGACTATACCTTGTACTTAAACTTTCAGTTAAATTTTCTGTTACTTTTGCTTGTAATTTTTTATATTTTTCATCCAATCCCACTCCTTCCTCTAGCTGTCTTTCTAAATATGTTTTATAAGTGATGATTGCTACTGCAAAATTTAGTTTTGCATTTCTTCTTAGAGCATCAGCAACCTTATTTTATTTTCCCTTAATATGTTGGATTTCAAAATCATACTCGCTAAGGAAAGCTAGCCACCTACCTTGCCTTGCGTTTAAGTTAGGTTAATCCAATAAATATTTTAATCATTTATTATCTGTCATTAATATAAACTTTCTTCCAATTAAGTGATGGCCCCACATATTCAAGGCATGTATGACAACAGCTAATTCTAAGTCATAGGTCGCATAGTTTTCTCATGAATGTTAAGATTCCTAGAATCATATGCAATGACGTGTCCTTCCTGAGTTAAAACTCCACCTAGACCATCGTTTCATGCGTCAATACATACTATAAAGTCTTTATTAGGATCAGTAATTCTTAAGATTGGTGCAGTAGTTAAAAATGTTTTTAACTTTTTAAAACTATCTTCACACTTTTGACTCCACTCGGATTTCTTCCCTTTCTTCTATAAAGATGTTATGGGATTTGCAATTCTTGAAAACCCTTCGATGAATCTTTGATAATAACCAGTAATTCCCATGAATGACCGTACGTTAGTTACGTCCTTTGGGACTGGCCATTATTTGATTGATTTTATCTTTTCTGGATCAACTGAGATCCCTTCTTTAGTTACTACATGACCCAAGTACTGTATTTTATCCTTAAAGAAATCGCACTTACTAAATTTTGCATAAAGCTGATGTTCTCGTAATTCTTGTAAAACAATTTTTAAGTGCTTCTCATGTTCTTCTTTAGACTTAGAATAAATTAGAATGTCGTCAATGAATACCACCACAAACTTATCAAGGTACTTATGCATTACATTATTCATTAGACACATGAAAACAATCGAGGCATTAGTAAGCCTGAATGGCATAACAACAAACTCATAGTGACCATATCTGGTCCTAAAAGTTGTTTTAAAGATGTCTTCATCTTTGATTCGGACCTGGCGATAACCAGATCGTAAATCAATCTTCGAAATACAGTCTCTCCACGTATTTGATCGAACAAATAATCTATGCAGGGCAATGGATATCTATTTTTAATGGTCAGTTTATTAAGTTGGTAGTACTCTATAAATAACAAGTGCTCCCCAAGGAGACACACTGGGGCTGATATAATTCTTATCAATAAGTTCTTTTAACTATGATTTTAATTCATTTAATTCCAATATATTCATCCGATAAGGGGCTTTTGAGATGGGTACTGCACCAAGTACCAACTCAATAATGAATTCTAACTCCCTCTTCAGAGGCAGTCCCAAAGTTTCTTCCGGAAATACATCCGAATACCCCCTTAGGCTTGGAATGTCTTCCAGTTTTGGTTTATCTTCATTATTAGTATTTTCTTTATTAATTACAGTTACAACAAAGGATTCACAACCCTTACGAACATCTCTCTTTAATTGCAAAGCAGAGATTTGTCTGATAGCTGTTTTCCTAAGGATTCCTCTTACATTTACTGTTTCTCCATCATTATTTACGCAAGTAAAATTTTTATATAAACAGTTTAGAACTACCCTATGTTTTTCTAACCAGTCCATACAAATTAACATATCATAAGAATATAAAGGTAGTACATTAAGCTTCACAGAGGTTTCAAACTTATCCATGTTTACAGTACAATCCTTTACAAAACTAATCCCTTTTCTTTTTGCGCCAGTAGCTAGCTGAACTAACCATGACTTTGCAAACTTTTCTACTAAATCAGGAGAAATATAACTTATACTAGCTCCTGGATCAATTAAAATAGATATAGGTGTTTGATTCAGCTTACCTTCTACTTCCACCATGGAAGTTTGATAATCTGCCTGCCTGTTTTCCAGTGTTGCGTTAATCCTGGGCATTGTCCTTGCTAGATCACCAAAATTCATCTCCTCCTGCACCGTATGTATGTTGTTGATAGTCTTCTTTCAGTTGGGGTAAACTGATGCATAATGAGGACCATTACATTCCCAACCTTTTACTAGTTCTTTTCATTCATTATTCTTGGTGTAATTACTGTGATTATTAACAAGTTCTTTATTTCTAGGGCCATTTGGATTTAACTGTGAATTACCTTTATTCCCTTGGAAATTTTTATTAGGAAAATTTCGTGTGTTATTATTTCTAAAACTGCGGTTAGGTACAAAACCTTTCTTCCTCTGTTCAAAAATATTAGATCTTTTATGTCACATACCCCAATTTTGTAAAATAATATTATCTTATTTTATTTTATTCCAAGACATTATGTTAAATTATATGCTAAGTTGTAAATGATGACTCAACAGAGTCAAGGATATTGAATGTAATTCTGAATATTTAATTATAAATAAATAAAAGTGGAGACAACGGCTTGGGAGAGCTGTTAAAAAGAGTGTTACTGGTCAAGTTGGTGGAGGAGACTGGGTGGAGACCAAATAGACAAGTGGTAGAATCCTCAAACACTTCCAATGTTGCAGGTGGAAACTTCCCTACATTTGGGGTCATGATCCCCCAAGAAAGTGGGATCAGAGAAGGTGGCTCAATTAATGACAACTTACCCAAAAACGACCTAGGCAATCTTAATAAAAAAGGCCATTGAAGAGAGCTAAGGCAGCTCATTTTCCAAGAGGAGAATCATTCAGGTGAATGTACTTCAAATGATTTCATTGGGAAGGGAATTTTTGGAAGGTGTTTGAGGGGTAAACTGCAAAAAATTATCTAGTACAGCGATTCAGCTGAAGGATCTAGCTGCTGAGTTCAGAGTTAGTATTGAGTCATTGGACTAGTATTTTGTTGCTTGCTCCACCATTTCCTAGCCAAGGAGACCAAGAACAGGCTCGGGGATCCTGAGAAGACGTCGTTTGAGCGCTCTCCAGGAGTTGGTAGGGAGGAACGGCCTCCCAACGCTATTGTCATCCAGCTTTAAAACAGGTTCTACAGTCTTTTATTACTGTGTTAAAAGTTTATATCTGAGAATGAATGAATAATTAATGATTTAAATGTTTTGTAGTGAACTGTTAAAGCTTGTAATCTTTTAGTTATTTGAATGTTGAATCTGTATTTGATGAAAAATAACCCTACCTGTGTTTTTCCCCGTCTGGAATAAACAAGACCGTACTCTAGCACAGGTAGTGTGTTTAAAATAGATGAAGATATGATAGGAATCTGAAATGAATAGAGTTATTTATATTTTTCAGAGTATTAGAATATTTTCTTGTTGTAGATAGTTGCTTCCAGAAAATAATATTAATCTGCCTAGTTAGGTTATTGTTAAAACCAAACTGTGTATTAAGAATGCTAGAAAAAGAAATAGTCATATTACTTTACTAATAGCAATGTGTTCGAGTACGTAAGTTATTCTTTACACAGTACTCTCTTTTACAAACTATACTTCAAATCTGAAATAGAGGAAATAGAAATATCTCAGTTATAATGCTTATTTACTTATGTTAAGTAAGGGTTTAAATATGGTTATGTTAGTTTATATCATTTCCTAATATTAATAGCTAACTTAACCTGCAACTATTCGAACCCTAAGTATGGATTGGTAATCTAATTAAATTCTAAAGACAAACTAATTCAAGATAAGGAATATATTAATAAAGAACTAATTAACTCTCACAGTATTATTTTCCTTAGAATTAAAACAACTAAAATACATTAATAACCTACACTTTAAGTATTATTAACGAGGAACTGTCCTTTACTTTTACAGACAAATTATATATGTAAAGGAGAAATGACACGATTGAAAATCCTCATTTCTTTTACCAAGCTTACAGAAATAATCCTACTGCATAAACTAAACTATTATAGACTATTCTTAGTCTCTATTAATAAAGTATATGTGCAAATATATACTTAAGAAAATATAGTAAATTCACAGAGAATATTATTAACATAAACAATATCGTTTATAAATTAAATTCTTTTAACAAACTGGAGGAATCTTTAAAGAAAGAAACAAAGATTATTTCCATAAACCCTAATCTAGAATTCCTTGAGCCACTAAAATAATTTTAATTTCTTCTGACAGTAATCAAACTTAACAAAATAACAATACAGAAATTATCATTATAAAAGATAATAGGGTAAAAACCCTAGCTCTTATTTCTGAGCAGAAAACTACCAGAGGAGGAGTCTACAGTTACTGAAACAGGAAATCTACCAAGAGATCCTATACCAGAGGATTTAACTACCAATTCCTCAGAATTGTTACAAACTGTAAAGGACCTAAAAACTGAAATGGAGTCTGTAAAGCGAGAAAATGAAAGGATTCTGAGGGCTCAAGAAGAGCTTAATCAGATCCTAATTGAGAAGTTTCAAACTGAGGGTAGGGGTAGAAGAACCGAATCTGAAGATACTAGTCATCAACGTAAATATAAAAAGATGAAACATACTAGAACTGAAAGTAGTTCATCTGACTACCAATGACAGTAGTGATGATAATCAGTATACTAAAAAGAGGAAATACAAACCTTATGAGGAGATTTCTAGGAAATTCAAAAAGATAAAACCACCAACCTTTAATGGAGAGACTGAGAAGGGCGCAAAAGCTGAATCCTGGTTATCTGGGATGAAGAAGTACTTCCAAATATATAACTATTCTAACCAGTTAAAGGCTAGAATGGCTATATATAACCTCTCAGGAAAGGCTGCCATTTGGTGGCAGGACTTGAAAAGAGTTAAGGGAATAAAAGAGAAAAATGTAAACTGGAGTACCTTTAAAAGGTATTTCAAAAAGAAATTTCTGTCTGAGCAGTATTATGAGGAGAGAGCCAAAGAGTTTTATGAGCTGAAGTTAGGATCAATGACAATGAAGGATCTAAACAACAAGTTCTTAAGTCTACTTAGGTATGTACCATACCTTGTAGATGAGAAACCAAAGGTACAGCGATTCCTAAGCTGTCTACCTTATCATATTAAAGATAGAATTGAATATGATAACCCAAGGACCTTGGAGGAAGCCATGAAAAAAGCTAACTTCTGTTTTGAGTAGAATCGAAAGAAAGAAAGCTTGGCCAACTGGAAAGCTAAGAAAAATAATAATCAGTTTGAACAAAAGAAGAAGGATTTTGTACCTAACAGAAATTTCAAAAACAATAAGGCCAAAAACTATCCTAATAACAAGAATTTCCAAGGAAACAAGAGCAATACACCCAACAATCAAAATAATTCTAAAGGTAAGGAATTTGCAAATAATAATGGAAACTTTACCAAGAATTTTGAGCGCAAAGAGCCTATCAAGTGTTGGGAGTGTAATGGCCCACACTATGCTTCAATCTGTCCAAAACGGAAGAAGACTGTTAGCAATATTCATACTATACATGAGGAGATGACCGTTGGGGAACTAGCAAGGAGCATGCCTAGAATCAATGCAACCTTGGAGAACCGACAAGCTGAATATCAAACTTCCATGGTGGAAGTAGAAGGTATGATAAATCAGACCCCCGTAACTATTTTGATTGATCCAGGAGCTAGTCTCAGTTATATTGCACCCCAAATAGTAGAAAAATGTAAGTAATCTGTTGATAAGTTTGAGAATTCATGGTTAGTTCAGTTAGCCACTAGTGCTAAAAGAAAAGTAACGTGTTTTGTCAAAGAATGTGCAATAGTTATGGATGAATTTGAAACTGTTGTTAAACTTAATGTTTTGCCTCTGGGTTCTTATGATTTGTTGATTGGTATGGACTGGTTAGAACAACATAGAGTAATTCTAAACTGTTATGATAAAACTTTCACATGCTTAAACAGTGATGAAAAACCAGTAAGTGTTAAAGGAATCCCTAGAAAAACTACCATAAGGAAGATTTCTACCCTACAGCTTAAGAGAGTTGTTAGAAAGGGATGTAAATCTTATGCAGTAACAATAACTGATGAGGAAAGTTTAATTAAAACAGATAAGTTAAAACTGGAAGACATACCAGTCTTAAAATAATATGTTGATGTATTCTCAGAAGAAATTCTGGGATTACCTCCAAAAAGGGAATTGGATTTCGCCATTGAGCTGGTACCGGGTGCAGTACCTAGCTCAAAGGCCCCTTATCGAATGAACATACTTGAACTTAATGAATTAAAATCCCAATTAAAAGAATTAATTGATAAAAGTATATTCGACCTAGTGTATCTCCTTTGGGGGCACCTGTCATCTTCGTCAAGAAGAAGGACGGAACTATGCGAATTTGCATAGATTACCATTAGTTAAACAAGATGACCATCAAAAATCGATATACGTTACCCCGCATAGATGATCTGTTTGATCAACTACGTGGAGCCACGGTGTTTTCAAAAATAGATTTAAGGTTTGGATATCATCAAGTAAGGATTAAAGATGAAGACATCTTTAAGACAACTTTCAGAACTAGATATGGTCATTGCGAATTTGTCGTAATGTCATTCGGGCTTACTAATGCCTCAGTTGTTTTCATGTGTTTAATGAACAATATTATGCATAAGTATTTAGATAAGTTTGTGGTCGTATTTATCGATGACATTCTAATCTATTCAAAAACTGAAGAAGAACATAAAGAACATCTAAAAATTGTTTTGCAAGAGTTGTGAGAACATCAAATCTTTGCCAAGTTTAGTAAGTGTGATTTCTTCAAGGATAAGATTCAGTATTTAGGACACGTAGTGACCAAGGAAGGAATTTCCGTAGATGCTGAAAAGATAAGGGCAATCTAAGATTGGCCGGTTCATAAGGATGTGACGGATCTTCGATCTTTCATGGGCATTACTGGTTATTTCTGGAGGTTCATTGAAGGTTTTTCGAGGATAGCAAATCCAATAAATTCCTTACAAAAGAAGGGAAATAAGTTTGACTGGAATAAAAAAAGTGAAGAAAGATTTAAAAATTTAAAAACTTTCTTAACTAGCACACCTATTTTAAGAATAACTGATCCTAATAAAGAATTTGTAGTGTGCACTGACGCCTGCAATGATGGCTTAGGCGGTGTTCTGACTCAAGAAGGGCATGTTATTGCCTATGAGTCTAGAAAGTTAAAAGTTCACGAAAAGAATTATGCAACATATGATCTAGAATTAGCAGCTGTAATACACGCCTTAAAAATGTGGCGACATCACCTAATTGGCAGAAAATTTGTTTTAATGACTAACAATAAAGGATTGAAGTATCTTTTAGATCAGCCAAATTTAAATGCCAGACAAGCTAGGTGGTTAGCTTTCTTAAGCGAGTATGATTTCGAAATTCATCATATAAAAGGTAAAGAAAATAAAGTTGTTAATGCATTAAGTAGGAATGCAAGGCTGAATTTTGCAGCCGCTATCAGCACCTATGTTTCAGTATTAGATGAACAACTTAAAGAAGGAATAGAACAAGATAAAATTTACCAGAATTTACAAGTTAAAGCTAAAGAAAATCCAACAGAAAACTTCATTAAGGGTTACAGTTTAAATGGAAAAGAATTTTTATTGTATAAAGATAGGATGTATGTACCTAACGTACCCAAAGTTAAGCTGTTAATTCTAGATGAAATTCATAAAACACCATATTCAGGTCATCCAGGTTATCAAAAGACTATAACCATGTTAAGAAAAGAGTATTTCTGGCCAAATATGAAAACTGAAGTAGCAGAATATATTGCTAGATGTTTAGAATGTCAACAGGTAAAAACTGAACACCAACACCCAGCTGGTTTGCTACAACCATTACCCATTCCTAGCTGAAAATGGGAGATAATTAGTCTAGATTTTATTACTGGGCTGCCTAGAAATCAAAATCAAAATGATTCTATCATGGTAGTAGTTGATAGGTTAAGCAAAGCAGCTCACTTTATACCTGTTAAAACTACTTATAAAGCTGCAAACATAGCTGATATTTTTTTAAAACAGATTTTTCGATTACATGGAGTACCAAAAGTCATTATCTCAGATAAAGATCCTAAGTTTACAGGAAACTTTTGGAAGTCTTTTTTTAAAGGGTTAAACACCACATTAAATTTTAGTACTTCTTTCCATCCTCAAACAGATGGACAAACTGAAAGGGTAAACCAAGTATTAGAAGACCTATTAAGAATGTATGTGAAAGACCAGCCTGGTAAATGGGAGGACTATTTACATCTGGTAGAATTTGCTTATAATAATAATTATCAGACATCAGCCCGATTTAGTCCTTTTGAAATTTTATATGGACGGAAATGTAATACTGCTATCTCTTGGAGTAACCCAGTAGATAGATTGGTATTAGGTCCAGAACTATTAAAAGAAATGGAAGAAATTGTAAAACAAGTGCAGGGAAATCTGAAAGTGGCACAAGATCGGAAGAAAAGTTAAGCAGACTTAAAAATAACTCCAAAGGAGTTTCAGGTAGGTGAACATGTGTTCATCAAGGTAAGGCCCAAAAAGAACTCTCTAAGATTGGGGAGTTGTGCAAAATTGGCACCTCGTTACTGTGGCCCATTTGAAATTATGTCTAGGATTGGACAAGTAGCTTATCAATTAGCATTACCACCTAATTTAAGAGTACATAATGTTTTTCATATTTCCGTTTTAAAGAAATATGTTTATGATGCTACTCATGTTGTTAACTGGAATGATGTATAGGTGGAACCAGAAGGGGATTTTCTGGTGGAACCGGACTGTATCCTCAGGAGGAGGGAGATTACACTTCGAAACCGCACCATTGGACAAGTGAAGGTGCAATGGAAGCACCTTAGTCCAGAGGAAGCCACCTGGGAATTGGAAAGTAAAATGCGAGATGCATATCCAATTCTGTTCCAGGGGAATTCTGAGGATGAAGAATAAATAACATCGAGGACGATGTTATATTCTAAGGGGGTGTGTATGTCACATGCCCCAATTTTGTAAAATAATATTATCTTATTTTATTTTATTCCAAAACATTATGTTAAATTATATGCTAAGTTGTAAATGATGACTCAACAGAGTCAAGGATATTGAATGTAATTCTGAATATTTAATTATAAATAAATAAAAGTGGAGACAACAGCTTGGGAGAGCTGTTAAAAAGAGTGTTACTGGTCAAGTTGGTGGAGGAGACTAAGTGGAGAGCAAATATACAAGTGGCAGCATCCTCAAACACTTCCAATGTTGCAGGTGGCAACCTCCCTACATTTGGGGTCATGATCCCCCAAGAAAGTGGGATCAGAGCAGGTGGCTCAATTAATGACAACTAACCCAAAAAAGACCTAGGCAATATTAATAAAAAATTCCATTGAAGAGAGCTGAGGTAGCTCATTTTCCAAGAGGAGAATCATTCAGGTGAATGTACTTCAAAGGATTTCACTGGGAAGGGAATTTCTGGAAGGTGTTTGAAGGGTAAACTGCAGAAAATTATCTAGTACAACTATTCAGCTGAAGGATCTAGCTGCTGAGTTCAGAGTTAGTATTGAGTCATTGGACTAGTATTTTGTTGCTTGCTCCACCAGTTCCCAGCCAAGGAGACCAAGAACAGGCTCAGGGGTCCTGAGAAGACACTGTTTGAGCGCTCTCCAGAAGTTGGTAGGGAGGAACGGCCTCCCAACGTTGTTGTCATCCAGCTTTAAAACAGGTTCTACAGTCTCTTATTACTGTGTTAAAAGTTTATATCTGAGAATGAATGAATAATGAATGATTTAAATGTTTTGTAGTGAACTGTTATAGTTTGTAATCTTTTAGTTATTTGAATGTTGAATTTGTATTTGATGAAAAATAACCCTACCTATGTTTTTCCCTGTCTGGAATAAACCAGACCGTACTCTAGCACAGGTAGTGTGTTTAAAATAGATGAAGATATGATAGGAATCTAAAATGAATAGAGTTATTTATGTTTTTTAGAGTATTAGAATCTTTTCTTGTTGTAGATAGTTGCTTCCAGAAAAGAATATTAATCTGCCTAGTTAGGTTATTGTTAAAACCAGACTATGTATTAAGAATGCTAGAAAAAGAAATAGTCATATTACTTTACTAATAGCAATGTGCTCGAGTAGGTAAGTTATTCTTTACATAGTACTCTCTTTTACAAACTATACTTCAAATCTGAAATAGAGGAAATAGAAATATCTCAGTTATAATGCTTATTTACTTATGTCAAGTAAGGGTTTAAATATGGTTCTGTTAGTTTATATCATTTCCTAATATTAACAGCTAACTTAACCTGCAACTATTCGAACCCTAAGTATGGATTGGTAATCTAATTAAATTCTAAAGACAAACTAATTCAAGATAAGGAATATATTAATAAATAACTAATTAACTTTCACAGTATTATTTTCCTTAGAATTAAAACAACTAAAATACATTAATAACCTATGCTTTAAGTATTATTAACGAGGAACTGTCCTTTACTTTTACAGACAAATTATATATGTAAAGGAGTAATGACAGGATTGAAAATCCTCATTTCTTTTACCAAGCTTACAAAAATAATCCTACTGCATAAACTAAACTATTATAGACTATTCTTAGTCTCTATTAATAAAGTATATGTGCAAATATATACTTAAGAAAATATAGTAAATTCACAGAGAATATTATTAACATAAACAATATCGTTTATAAATTAAATTCTTTTAACAAACTGGAGGAATCTTTAAAGAAAGAAACAAAGATTATTTCCATAAACCCTAATCTAGAATTCCTTGAGCCACTAAAATAATTTTAATTTCTTCTTACAGTAATCAAACTTAACAAAATAACAATACAAAAATTATCATTATAAAAGATAATAGGGTAAAAACCCTAGCTCTTATTTTTGAGTAGAAAACTACCAGTACTCTTTTATATGCAAATCCATTACATTAGTTATCTATGATAAACATTATATTTATTCTTTTAATATAAACATTTAAAGAAAATTTAATTTATTAACACAAAGATAAACATATAAATATATAATGGAGAACGAAATTAAGCTTAAGACAGACAGTATTAAAAATATTCACATTATATCAACAAGTCTGAAGACTGAGTGTAAGCCAAAAACTTTAACAGAGTACAAAACCTCAGCGAGCAGCCAAGCACCCATATTCAGATATGGAGTACATTCAAGTATTAACAACTTATTACAAAACTGTAAGTTCATTACAACTACGAGAGGAGCTTTATAAGCCACAGCTTAAATATGTAGTCACCTTGCGAACAGCAAGGGTTTTAACCAAAATAAAAACCATAAAAATGAAGGAAAGCAACCCAATACTGGCTGCAACACGGTCGAAACCATCTCCAACTGCAAGAGTCTGTATAAGTAGAGGAAACTCTATTTGAAACCGGAGCTTACGGTGAACGCTCGTAGAGCCATCTATACAGTGCAGCATGACTGTTAACCTTGAAGACATGTTAACCTGCATTTTAAAAGAAACAGAGTTAATAAAAATTCAAAACCCTTTTTGCATATTGAAATTGTAAGCTAGTAATGACAGTTAAAGGATAACTTACCCAAGCTGGAAACGAAAACGATGGAGCCCCGGACGAACAGTAACACCACAACCAGCATCAAGAAGAGCCGAACCCTCATTCTCGCCGCGGAAGAAGACGCTAGGGTTTGGAGCTTTTCACACTAACAGTGGAGGTGTGCGTAAGCCGGAGCAATGGCTGCAAGGAGTCTGAAAGCATGGATTCGAACTGTCACTACAAGAAAATAAGTAAACCAAGATCCAGAACCCTAAGATGAAGGAGCAACGCCATTACATACAATAAGGCTCAAGCTTTTATCAATGGCAGACCACGACAGAGGAGCAGAAAGGAGTTTCCAAGCTGTTGTAACACCATACACAAGGAAAGCAGTAAACGCTGAGCGAAGTAAAGAAATCATAGAGGAGGCGAGTAATGGAATCTAACTCAAGGGAGGAAGCCATGTTAAAAGCCAGCGTTGGAGCCCCTGAAGCTGTCTGCAACTCACGGTCGCCATGGGAGCCTGCAGAGCAGCCCATAGAGCCAAAGCAAATGACGGAGGTCGAATGAGCCAAAGGTTAGGGTTGATGACTTTATAAGCAACCGGTGCATGGCCAAGAAACATCCACGTGGTCGCAATATTTTCATCATGCAGTGGGTCGACTTTCTATAGTCACCTGCGTTTCAAAAATCAATTTATTCAACCAATGATTTCATCAAAAACCACATTATAGTTTGCATGGGTTTTCCAATCAAACAATGATCGTTTTAACGCTTAGTGCAAGGCTCGTTTTGGCACGGGTTTACAACATAATGATATTTGTTTAACGTAACATATAGCTCATCGTTGGCATGGGGTGCAACGTTGTATAACGTTGACTTATTACACAACATAAACCTTAGCCTCGTAACCCAAAGAAATACCCTATGTAATATATCAATAATCCAATGTTATGAGTTATCGCTAGTATAAGCTAGAGAGGTTAGTTTTTATGTTTGCATAGTAAGTTATAGTAATATGTATCGTGGAAAAACATTACAAAGTTATTTAAACATTATCGTTAATGATATGTATAGTATACATGTGAGCTTAAACCCTTTATAAATTGGTTACAACATTATGATAATAGTTGACTTAACACAATCATAGCCTATATCCTCATGACCCAAAAGAAATCTTACATTATTGTATGGGTAAGCAATGATACGAGATCATATTAGTAATCTCATGAGAATCATGTTTCTCTATTGTAAGTTGCATAAATAATTGACTTATGGAAATAATAAAAGGTTGTGTAAACTTTTAACTTAGTAATAGGCAAATCCCCTTTATAGGTTGTGTAATAACTAAGTTATTACTTATAGTATTTCATGATAAATTATGAAGTCATTGACTTATAAACAGTTTAATGAATGGAGTAAAAATAGCTATCTTTTAGTTCCAGTTCTTCTCATGTTGATGTAAATAATTACACAACTTTCAACTTATGTAATTTTGCATAGTGTCGTTTGGGTAGGATCATAAGCATTATGCAAATATAACACTAATAAAACCTTTTATGTCGCTAAACAAATAGTTTATGCACACTTTTAAATCTTAGAAACTAGCCAAGTTTTGATAGCAAACTATGTAATAGTAAAGTGAAAGGTAAGAACAGTTTTCCTATGAACTCTGTTACTTATTACAGATCCATGAGATCTCATCTTAGACATTGTGGCAGTTTCTCAATACTTGGAATATAGTTTTACATTCTATTAACATAAGAGGATAAAGATTGATTCGATAAGAAAAACATCAACCCTGGAAGTTGTTCTTAGACAGAACCAAATATAAGAAATGTAATATAGAATTACTAGGATATGCCTTTCTGAAAACAAAGAATATCAAGCAGATAAAATAAACTGTTCAGAATCAAGGAAGCAGTACTGTCGCTACATACTCTACAGGAAGAAATACAATCATCGGAACTTCGTTAACAATAGCGACAGAAGAAAATAAACTATGTTACCTTACGGAAGTAGGTTGAATTACAGCAGCTTATCATCTAAGCTTATTATTTGCAAATAGAATTATTGCAGGATGTTTATGAATTTAAAGACGATACTCAGTCATTTATACCTGTAAACCTGTAAGAACAAATAATCCATCTGCGTTAGCATAAATGCTAAGTAAGCTCCGGAATTCAAAGTCAAATTCCACCTACTGTCATAAATAGAACTCATCAGTAAACCAAATATAGAACTAATGCGCAAGATGAACTTAAGATTGTGTTAATAAGAAAACTGTTGAGTTAACATAATCAAGTTTATGCAAATTAATTTATTAACTGCCTTTCCTTTTGCTAACCGTTAACTGTTAATAAACTGCAAACTCAGCATTTTATATTATTTCAAAATTTTAATTTTTTGTGAAAATTTGGGGTTTTGACATTTTAGCCTTCCAGTTTGACATACTTTCCTTTTTGCGATTCTGCTCATAGCAAAAATTTTCCTTCCGCATAGCCTCCTCCAAGGTTTTTGGATTATCATATTCAATTCTATATTTTATATAAAAGGTAAACAACTTAGAAACCGTTGTACCTTACTCTTCTCATCCACAATGTAAGGCACATAACGTAGCAGACTTAAGAATTTACTGTTTAATTCTTTCATGTTCATTGTTCCCAGTTTCAGTTCATAAAATTCCTTAGCTCGCTCTTAATAGTATTGTTCTAACAAGAACTTCTTTTTAAAATATTTCTTAAATGTACTCCAGTTAATGTTCTGTTCCCTAATGCCTTTTACTCATTTTAGATCTTGCCACTAAATATCTTCCTTCCCAGTTAGGTTATAAATGGCCATTCTTGCTTTTAGCTGATTATAATAATTGTAAATTTGAAAATATTTCTTCATCCCAGACAGCCATGATTCAGCCTCTTCTCCCTTCTCAGTTTCACCATTGAATGTTGGTGGTTTTATTTTCTTAAATTCTCCTGAAATTTCTTCTTAGGGCTTAAATTTTCTTTTTCTTGAATTATGATTATCTTCGCTACTATCACTAGTATACTGATAATTTTTCCTATGTGGATTGCCATAAATCTCAGAGAATGAGCTACTTTCAATTTTAGACTGTTTAGACTTTTTGCTTTTGTGTTGGTAGGACATATCTTCAAACCCTGTCTGTTTATCTTTTTCTTCATTCTGAAATTTTTCCATCAAGATCTTATTCAGCTCCTCTGAGCTCTTAGAATTCTTTCATTTTCCTTTTTGACTATTTCCATCTCAGTCCTTAATTCTTTAACCGTTTGTAATAATTCGGAAGAGTTATTAGTTATTTCTTCTTGAACTGGTTCTCTTCTATAATTACTTGATTCATTAAACGAGGACTCTTCATCTGCATATTCCTCCAGTCTTTCCATACCTACAGTTTAGCTCAGAAATTTTTTCTGGAAATAACATTTCAAAAAGAAAAATAATAATCAGTATGCATGCATTTAATTTACTGTTTATCTATGCAGGTTGAGCCGCATCCAGGCCTAGTGTCTGAACGTGTGCTCTTATACCACATGTAATACTCCAAAAATTCATAAAAAATTAAAAATTTTCATATAACATAAAATGTTTGTGGTTGTCACTACTTAGGAACAAATTAACTGTTAATGGTTACCTTAAACAATTTTAAACTAGAATTGAATTCTTTGTTAATCTCTAGTTCTGCATGCTTATTGTTTGAATTCATAATTCATTGCTAAGGATTTGATTTAGCAGGTTATGATTTGAAATAATAGGTATTGAAACATCTGTTTAACTTCTAGTGCTAAGTTTGTTTTAATGTCTTACGAAAGTAGGAAAGAACTCCAGTTGAGATCGAGGCTTACTTTGAGCAATAAATGAGGTATTGTTGATCTATAAATTAATCTTCCAAATAGTTTCTAGAATAAAAGTATTTTTAGTAAGTGAGCCTAGTTCAGTTTCTCTTCTATTTTGCTATAACCATATCTTGTTCATTCAACTTTCATCATTCTATTTTCAATTTAATGCATGTATGTAACTCTAGTGAAATGCATCTTGTATGGCAGAATCCTTTGTTTATTTACTTGATGTTGAGTTAAACTCCAAAGTATTTGTTTCCACAAATATCGAGTTAAGTTAACCTAGGAAACCTATGATCTAAGTATAGTCATAAGGTACATTCATTTATAAACACACATAAAACTAATACTTAGTGCATAAGATAGTTTATTAACTATTCTAGTACTTCAAAGAGAGATGGACTAATACAAATTGTATTTCTTTAAACTATAGTGTTATTACTTTTTATGTAAGGAAGAAAGAATTATTTTCTATAAAAGTTTATCCCTTTTAACCTTTGTATAATCCTCGTCTCATAGGGTGTTATTGATAGACAAATCACTAGTATCTTAAAATGATACTAATTTAATACCTAGACTAATGTTCTAGATATGCATTTTTCTTTAATTGCAAGTATATACATATAAATGACTTTTAATTGTTATATCCTCCTAAATATGTTACAAGGTATTGTTTATTATGCAATTATCATTGAATAGTTTTTGGCATAGGATATTCTTAAACCTTTTCAAAGATTATAGATCATACTATGAACTTTAGTATAACTATTACCTCCCTACGTTATTTGTTAAAGATATAACCAGCATAAAAACCATAACGAAGTATAATGAAAGTTATGACATGGATTATAACATAGTTTTAATTATCATGCCCTATTGTATGCAAGTTGCTCCAAGGGTTTTTGAAACTATATCACAAAACCCACCTTTTGCAGATAAATCTTGAGCCACGTGGTCGTTGTTCATAGGATAGGGTTTTGACCTTGTAGTTTTATTGTATATATTCTTCTAAACCCTAAAAACTCACATGTACCTATCTTTTTACCTTGCTCTGGAAAGGAAGGGCTGCAGGCTCATGGCCGCATGGATTTACTGTCACTCCTTTGATTCTGGTTAAGCCCCCTTGTCATTACGTTCTTCTTCTGTGTAGGGGAACATTTGTCCACTGTTCTTGACCTGAGTGAAAAATCTCCATCGCCATTACCCTAGCTCTGCAAACGCCATTCCATTTGTTACCTTGACTTTGCAAAATTCTTCCATCAATACACTGGAGAATTTGATAGCGTAAGAACGACCCTGAATTTGTCATAGTGTGGTCTTGTTGGGTAAATAGTTAACTATTCTCATTGCTCAATTTGTGGTGTGGCATTTGACTCTGCCTCTTCGTGGCTTTGGAGTTCAAACTTGAACTCTACTGGCTGTGTTTTCTTCTGACAGTACTTCCGTGAAGCTTGTTGTAACCTTAGTTGTAGCTAGGGTTTATGCATATAGCACTACGGGCCTGAGAATCCATTCGAGGTAAAAATACTCAGTTTTTTTTAAATATAGTTATAATTCTTTTTGCACCATTACTTATTTACATGAATTTTTAATATTCGTTGTTTTCAACGTGCAGGTGCTTGTATTTGCAGAAGGGTGCTGAAAAAACACTGAAGACCACCCTACACGAACTCCATGTTGTGTATCTACCCTAGTAAGCCTCGGTCTCGCTGAGGTTTCTCTTGCAGTGATGTATGGTGTTTCTTTTTAGTTGATGTTTCCCGCGTGGTTCTTGGGTTACTATTCGGCCGTGGCTATAAGATGCTCTGCCTGTTTTTGAAAGGCCATGTGACCGATACTATGATGTGTTGATTAAAAAAAAATTCTTAAAATCCCTAGTGGTTGTTTTGTGTTGGAAAGATTTTGGGATTTTATAGCTATGGCTTAATAAATTATTTTTGGGACCTTTTCGGCCATGGTTGAATTACAGTAATGTTATTTTGATGTTGTTATTTTGATGTTGGCTTTTAAGCCGTGACTTTGTTTGAACAAGCCATTAGGTCATAATTGATATAGTTTCAGTTTAGGGTTTAAATGCTATTTCTATTTTAACTAAGCTCAAAGCTTATTGTTTGTACTTATATTTTGATAATATGAATATATTGTGGTTTTAAGAAGATGAGAGCAGCTGTAAAATTCTTATCAGTTCTTACTTTTCTTGGAATCTGTTTAAATTATCCTAAATAGTTTTTATTACTGTAAATTGATATTTATTTTGATTATGTTTAAAAATATAATTAAATGTCAAGATAGTGGGTTTTAGAACATAAATTGATTATTACTGTCAGTAAACAAATAAAAGAACACGGAGTGAATAATACCTCCTGAATCTTTACTGTTTTCCTGGGTTAAAATGTATTGAAAGGTTTGTATTTATTTTTTTGTTTATAATTACCCAAAACAGTTTTATTATTGTTTCTTGTGAACGATGTATTAAATTTTATATATTCATCTATTCGATGATTATGATTATATAAATGAAGTAAGTAAGCTTTAATTTGTTTATGAGTGAAATGAATAACCCCTCTGTTAGTAAAAGAGGTGGTAATGTTATTTATATTTTACAGTTCTTTTAAATAGGTTTTATTTATAAACCCTAATTTCTCTTTGTTTAAAATACATAGTTAGTATTTGACTATAATAATATTCTAGTTTTCATTTTTCTTAGATGAAATTATTACAGTAAATTTCTAGCCTTATTTAGGGTTTCTTTAAGTTAATCCTAGTTATTTAATTCTTGTTTTTATAATGTCTGTTAAATACTATAACAATAGACTTATAGTGAGTAATATATCTATTATGTAAGTAAATACACAAGCTAAGTAAATTTATACTTTTAAATATTTCCTAAGGCAGATATGTTTATGTTATTCAAAGTACACTATCTAATTAAAAACATCTGAAATAGAAAGGAAAAACATTCATATGAAAAACTCTTATGAAACATGTAGAAGGTAATAAAACACATTCATGGTTACTTCATTCGATTCTTTATCTGAAGTTAATATAACCTACTGTACTAGAGTACTACCTTTAAAAAGGTGTGGAAAATACAGTTAGGTATTTTTCTTTATCTATCAGTAACACTGGAAATTCTTCTAATCATTTACCCTAATCTATCTAATCCAACATTTAACTATCTTTTCACAGTAAAAGTATTTTATTAACTAACCCTAACAACAGCAAAACTGAAGCATAACATAATATTACTTAAACTCAATTCTTCTAGATGTAAATAAACAATTAGAAATCTAGATAAATCATGTAGAACCTGGAAATGTAGAAGAGGTGACAACAACTTAAGGAACATGTTCCTCCGAACCAACTCCTGGAGAAAAGCTGGACTACAAATATCAGAACCCCTGAGCTTCTCTCCTAGTCCACCTGGTAGAAGTACTGGGTGAGAGATGTAGTTTAGTAATCCTCTGCAACTCTATTGAGTGTTCAGCAGTAAATCAGTTCTACATGCAGCAGTATGAACTCAGCTTAAAATAGCTGCACTAGTTCAGATCTTCAACACTTTTCACTCAAAACATACTTCAGCTAGTGCTCTCCATCGAATTTTCTTGTGCACTTCATTCACTCAGAATGTTTACAAGTCAAGAATGAGCAGCCTCAGTTGTCTTCAATGGGAAGTTTTATTAGCATGCATAGGTCTTTTGGGTCAGTTTTCACTTAATGAGCCACCTGCTCTTGTTCCACTTTCTTGGGGAACATGACCACAAAAATAGGGAAGTTGCCTCCTGTAACAGCTAGAAGTAGTTTGAGGATGCTGCCAAGTGTCAATCTGCTCTCAACCCAGCCTTCTCCACCAAGTGACCAGTAAAACACTCATTTAACAACTTCCTGAAGTTGTTGTCTCATCTTTCATTTATTTATTAATAAAATATTCAGCAATTACATTCAATTATCCTTGACCCCACTTGGTCATTAATTACAAACTTTATAATAAAATATAGAATAATGTTTCTTAAAACATAAAATGTTTTGCAAATTGGGGCATGTGATAGTATCCATACCAAATTGGAAAAATCGTTCTCTAGATGCATTGTTAGAGTCATTAATACAGGAGCAAGACAAATTGATTCAGATGAGAGTGCTAAATGCCTCCAAGAATCAGGCCCTCTTATCTAGAGACTCTGGGAATGTGCAAGCAAAAGGGAAGGAGAACAAAAATGTTGATTCAAACCCCAAGGAGAAGCAAAATTCTTTCAATGGAGCCTTGGGTTACAAGAAGAGCCAAAATAGAGAGTTTGAAAAGATAAATGCTCTTACTGTATGTGCAGATTTCATCCAAAAAGTCATTGTATGAAGAATACCATTGACCAAATGGAAAAAATCCTTGAGCAGCACAATATTTTCCTCTCTGAAGGCATAAGGAAGTTTGGATCTAGACAAAATTATGAAGATCATGATGAGAGATGCCATCCATTGAACGCTAGTTGTTCAAAAACGCATCCCTTCCTCATTGATTCAGGAGCCTCCAATCATTGGGTTGCATCTAGAGAATCATTCTCTTCATTACAAACTACTGATGGTCGGAGTATTCACATGGGTGATGATACCCAAATTCGAGCTGAAGGAAACGGTTATATCAACTTAAAACATTGAGTCTTCATAAATGTACTCAACGTGCTCTCTTTAGCTGCAAATGTGTTATATTATACCATATGACACATGTTGGCCCACCAAAGAGAGTAGTATTTGGTACTGACCTAGTGGAGATCACAGATATCTCAACTAGGAAGATTATAGTGAAGGGTGTTGCAAAACATGCCTCCAAGTCATATGAATTCTCACACTTTCTGCCATACTCAGATCCAGTACAACCTCATCTGCCATTCGAAAGGGGAGATAAAAACATTCTATCTACACCTTTTGTTAATGATGTATTGTCAAATATTTTATATTCATAAGATGAGGAACAAGATCAGCATGATATTTATATTGAGATTGAGCCTCAAGAGGATATAGATCGAGATCCATCTCATATTCCAAATCAGAAGCCTAAATAGGCCCAAAAGCTCATTGAAGCAACTGGAAATGTTGTTGGGGATCTAGATGAAAGAAGAAGAATAAGGTCCCAGTATCAGAATGAACATGTTTCACTCTCTCATTTAGTTTCACTTCCTTAAGTGAGGTGCAACAAGCTTCCTGAGAGATGCTACTTGATGGTGAGCACTAATCCACAATTCGACCCACTGAAGAAAAAATTGGCTCAAGTCGTTATTCCTCCATAAAGAAGAGACAAAGGCGGAATTCCTTCTCCTATACATCAACAGAGTGAAATAAGATGGAAAAGTTCACATGCACAGTTCCAGGAAGCTAGTGCACAGAACAACCAACATCCTGCATTACTTCTCCACAGAGTTGTAGATTGCGACAATTTTTTCACAAGTTTTTGCTCAAAGAGAATTTTTTCTCTTAAGTATGGAAGCTTGTTTCTTGATTTCCTACTTATTTTGAGGAGACAGGGTGGTTTCCCATGAGGTTTTCCCTAGTTTAGTTTATTTATATTGTTTGGGTGACTTTTGGCCTAGTTTTCAGGGCCCAAATTATCGAAAGTTAAGATTAAGGGGGGGTGTTAGGATGGAGGTAATTCTCACATTTCTAGAGTTTTGGTGCCACCATGAATATTGGTGCCATTGGTGTCAGTGGTTTCATTGGTGTCACTGGTGTCATTGGTTCCATTGGTGCCAATTCCTACATTTTAGGAACCCACTTTGAGTGTCACCTTCAGTCAATAGGTAGGTATTCATTCATGATCAGTTATGCTCCAGTTACTACTAGTTAGCTCACTTCCAGTCATTCTAGTGCCAGTTTACATGATTCAGGGGAGTGTGGGCACCTTTTCTTACCTACCTTCATGAGTTAATTGTTTGTTAACTAATTTATTTATCCTATCAAAACCCCAAATTTTCATAAAAATTTAAAATTTTGATAATACATAAAATGCTGAGAATGTGGTCTGCTAACAGCTAACAGTTATTTATAAAAGAATTGGTTACCAGATTAGTTAATACGTAATCTTAATTAAGTAACTTAGCATTCTACTTTTTAATACAAGGTTAGGTTTAACTTGTGCAATAATTCCTCTTTCAGTTTGCTGATGTGTTTTGTTTTGCGACAAGTAAGTGGAACTGTCTTGGATTCTGGGGCTTACTTAGCTTTTAAGCTAACGCAGAAAGCTTATTTGTCCTTACAGGTTATTTGTCCTTACAGGTTTACAGGTATGAATGATCGAGTAACGCCTATTAATTCCATAAAGCATTCAGATATATTTCTATTTGCAAAATAAATAGCTCGGTAAATAAGTTGTTACAAATCAATCTGCTTCTACGAGGTAAAACAAGTAGTTTGTTTCCACCTCCTGAAGAGGCTCATCGAACTTGACACTTCTCTCGATGATGATCTGTTTATTCTTGATATCCAGTAGCTTGAAACCATTAGATTCATCAGGATACCCAATAAACAGACATTCTATGATTTGCGGTTGCAAAGCCCTTCTTTTATCAAGCGGAATCTAGGCCCATGCAGTGGACCCAAACACCCGTAGGTTCGACACATCCGGCTTGTGTCCGAAGTATGCTTCGAAAGGGGTCTTCCCTTTCATGGATGAGTGTGGAAACCTGTTCTAAATGTATGCTGCAGCATGCATGGCCTCAGCCCACAAATTTTCAGCAAGCTTCTTGGATTCCAACATACAGGTGGTCATCTCCTTGAGAGACCGATTCTTCCTTTCCGCTACTCCGTTCTGTTGGGGAGTGTAGGGAATTGAATGTTGGACCTGAATACCACTTTGGGAGCATATGTGCAGAAACTCATTACTGACATACTCCCCTCCATTATCAGATCTCAAGATCTTAATCTTAATCCCAAAGGCATTTTCGATCAAGGCCTTCAATTCAGAAAAATTTTCACATACTTCTGATTTCTTTTTGAGAAAGAAAACCCATGTGTACCTTGAAAAATCATCAATAAAAGTAAGAATATACCTTGATCCATTCATGGATGTGACAGGCATCGGACCGCTGATATCATAATGTATCAGCCCCAATATGCATGTATCTCGGTTTGCCTTCCCTCGATCGAACTTGTGCTCAGGGTGTTTTCCAATCACACAGCCCTTGCAAATTCTCGTGGTTTCCTTGATGACCAGGAGGCCTTCAACCATGAAGTGTTTCTGTAATTGCTGCAAATATTTGAAATTAAAATGGCCAAACCTCTCATGCCACAGCCTACTAACCTCATTCCCATGAGTTAGCAGAGCGGTGGGCTTTGCATCCGCAACAAAGTGAGAGAACTCATAGGCTTTTGCATGATGGTTTGCAAGGCCTTTAGCAATGAGTTTCCCAGATGCAATTTATGTTATATCAACATCATTTGGGCTGAAAGAAACTCTCTTAGGCACTCCTGTATGTGTCATCTGATAGACACTAAGGAGATTTTATGCCAGAGACGATACATACAAAACATTTGAAAAAAAACCATTTTCAAGATCAACGGTACCTTGTCCTTCTGAAATGATGGTGGAGTCATCTCCCATGTGGATGGGGATGGATTTGCCAGTCTCCAAGGATGAAAAGGAGTCTCTTTCAGCCATCATGTGGTTAGAAGCTCCAGAATCAATCAAGAGTGCTTTGGACTTCGAAGTGCTTGCCATGAGGGCATGACCTTTTTCATGTTGTGGTTCCCGATCTTGCTGATCTCTCCTCCGAAAGCTCTCTGGAAGATTGATGTGATTTCTCTCAAGGAGAGAGGTTGCTTCATCAAGCTTCTTATTCATGCAAGTATGTTCAGGGTGGAATCCCTTCCCGCAATAAGAACACTTGACTTTTTCCTTGCCATGGTGCCCTTTTCCTTTGTTCTTCCTTGAGCCGGAAGACTCATCATGCTGCTGATTTTCAAATCTAGGTTCAGGAGCATCAAATTTAATTTTTGGATTTTTCTGCTGCTTTCCTTTACCCTTCAGATATTTGGGCCCCGAGACATGAAGGGCTTGATCACGGGAGGATCTGATGATCCCCATCTGGACAAGCTTGTCATGTTCACATGTTAGGGACTCAATGAAGGCATTGAGTGTAGGAATCTTCCATCTAGGGGTTGTGAGCTTCCCCGCACGAAATGTAAAAACAAAAACTGAATAATCAGCCCCAATTTTGGAGAGTATGGCGAGGATGAGCTGATCATCCTCCTTATCCACTTTGCATTGCTTCAAGAGTAAAATAGTATGCTTGAACTTTGTGAATAAATCATTCAGAGTCTCGAAATTGGAGGGCTGGAGAGACGTGAGTTCATTTTCGAGCTGGTAAACCCTCAAGTCATCATGCTTTCCATATAGAGTTTCCAATTTGTCCCATATTTCTTTTGGAGTCTTCAATCCCGCAAGATGGAAAAGAAGATCCCGGGAAATAGAGAGGCACAAGAAACCGAAGGCTTCATCCTTCTTGTTCAAGAATCTTGATTTTTCTATGGCTGAACCGGGCTCATCTTCAATGTCCATGGTGACTCTAAAGAGTCCTCTGGAGTGCAGCTGAATCTCCATATCACCTTTCCATGAGTGGAAATTGTATGGAGTCAATAGATCTACTGAGGAGGCCATCTAGATCTGTTGGAGCGAATGCTTCACCTGTAGAAACCTGAAAATCAAAACAGAAAGGAAAATGTAAGGTCAGACAGCCTACACATTTTAGGCTTCCATCACACCCAGCATAGTCAATCAAGCAAGCTTTATCAACAAGTTCTTTACTTGGGGTATTAAGTGGTAAGCCTTGGCTTCTGTTGCAGTGCTAGATTTTTGAGCTATTGCTCAAATTTCATGCAGAAATCTGTCAAAAAGCTTGTTTTTGAGAGATAAAGCTTCGTCCCGCCATAAGCTCTGATACCATATTAATATTGTATATTGATATAGGAACAAAGAATCAATCTCATCAAAGATTAATCAACAAATAACTCATGAAATGGTGTAATCGGTCTACAGGAATAGTAGTCGCTCTGTATTCACATAAAGAATGAATGATTACAATTACAATGTCATGCTATTGGCATGAATGAATGAGCAATTCGAATCCTCAAGGAGGTCATTCAAATTGAATGAGTGAGTCTAGCTTAATTGACTGTAAGCCATGGTCCGCACTCAGTTAACCACTGATCAAAACCCTAATTGACTCAACTGAAGCCGAAGTGCAATAAATGACTGAGTCTCAACTAAAAGAGATTAGACACATGTCATAGCAAGCCAACCATCAATTGCTAGCGCTTCAATGACTCCAATGAACCCCGATGAGGTTAACTGAAGTTGAACTAAACATCAGAAGTTGGTGGAGGAGCCCCTATTGACTCCAGTTCATTAATTAATCATTAAATAATCAATTAAATGAAAGGAGGCACCTTCACTGACTTGTTTAACTGATTGTAACCACCAATTAGCAATTAGTTGCATTAATATCACTCAGATCACCCCCTGAGTGCTCCAGTTAGCCTCCCCGAATGTAGGAGAAGGCTAAGTTAGCCTCCTTGACTGAAGGTAGGCATGGGTGTGACTGGATGATGACATTTAATGCTCCACTGATGTCAATTAATGTCAATAATACTTAGGATAGTGGTTTAACTAGGCCAATTTGACCAAAAAGAGTGTGTATGGTGGTAAATGTCTCCAACACTCTAGAGAGAGAAGGAGAACAAGTTCGTTGGGGAAGGAAAAGTAGTTGCATTGAAGACATATTATCTTTGGGGTTTCTTATCTTATATTGTTCTCGGGATCTTTGTGTGGAAGAGAATTTAGCTCTTGGATTGTACTAGAAAACATTGTACTTACTGACGAAGCTATACTGAAGAAGTTTGTTGGGTTTTCTTCCCTTGTAGGGTGTCCCAAAGGAAAATATGTGCATACACTTGTTTTGTTATGCTTGTCTTTCTTTCAGTGATCCTATTGTATATGGTTATTATGTTATGATGCAAATTGTGTGAAGATCTAATATAACCATCGTTAAAGTATAAAATGCTAACATATATTTCCCGCCATAGGCTTCGCAGGGATGTTATTATATGTTATGAGGTTAAAGTTACATAATTTAGTAAAAATATCCTACTTATTTCATAAGGAAAAAATTATTTGTCATAATTTCATTAGGAAATAAGAATCATTTCATAATAGAGAAGAAAGTTTCATAGTGATTTGGAAAATGCTCATAATTGAGCATGGAACTTGTGCATGACTTGTTAGTATATTTCAACACTTAGGGGTTAGTTAGGATCAACTTGGTATAATGTGTATTTAGGTAAAGCGTGTTTTTTATTATGAATTAGTATGCATTTGTACTTATGTAATATGATGGTCACGATATGTTCAAGAAATATCTGATGATTCATGTTCACCTCGATCTTAATGGCTATTGATTTGTGGTTAACACTTGATTGATCCATGATCTCTATTTAAAGAGCATGGAGGGTCATTTTCTCAATGATCAATTATGAGAAACTCATACGTAACATTTGTTCCTTTACATAATATATTGCCTCAAGTAGTTATTTGGCTCAGGTCATGGATTATTTCCCTCTTTGAGTTAACCACATAAACATTAGTATCCTGATATGTGATATGTTTGTGTGAGCAGTTGTTGAAGACGTTCAATCTTCTAGAAATATCATGTGTTAGTCAAACATGGTATCAGAGTGCTTGTGAAATCTTACTTCTGTTATTGATCGAGATCTTAAATTGGTGTAGCCATGTGCATCAAATGATTTATGGATTATGATATTTGTGTGTATTTATGGGATCATAGACATGATTCATTGCGTTCGAAACACTGATTTTAGTTGGAAATGATTTTATTTTACTAAAAACTGATTAATTTTGCTCAAGATACGACCATTTTACCATATACAGAGGTATATTGTTTACATTTATGTTTTTTAAAAATGTCTCAAATTTTGTCATATTCTAGCTTGGGTTTTTGTTGTATTCTCAGTTTTTCACCCTTTGGGATTTTATTTACTGTGTATTTCTTTTTCGTGCGCTTTGTGTGAACTTAGGAAACCAGAAACACTGATAAAACTTACATTTTCTAGGTAGGCTAACCAAAGACTAACCCCAAATCTAAAAAATTCTAGTTTCTAAATTTTGTTTTTTGCTTTTGTGTGGCTATGTAAAATGTCTTCTCAACCAAAAAGAAAGGTTTTTTGGGGTAGGCACATTCTTCTAACAACAACAACACCCCCATTCTCCTCCATATAGTACAAAATTATTTGCTTCATTCACTTTGTTGAAAGTTACTTTAATAAGTTAGAGGTATTGGGTTAGAGTCCTTTTGTTACTTTTTTGCAAAAGTTCATGTAACTTTAATTTATAAAGTAACTACATTGTAAAATTGCTTCCCACTTGTTTTATAAAAGTGAGTCACTTATTTTAGAGCAATTTATTTGTAAAAGTGAAAGTTATACATAAAGTCAGTAGGTGGGGAATTTTTTATTACATTCTTTGCTCCCATCACCAAGTGGATCAAATTTTGTCTGCCACGTGGCTCGTTAGTTCATTTTTATGTCTTTCTTCAAAAGGGCATAGCTTTAACATTCAAAGTCCATTTTCAGTGTTGTTTTTTTTATTGCCTATTTTTTTAGAGATTTGCATCCATACCATCAATTTCTATTTTTGAACCCATATTACTTGCATATTACAATATGGATTCTCCATGTGATACTATTCTTATAATACCAACTACTTCTCATGGAAATCTCATATGGAGGATATCCCATGAAGTAGGGGACTTTACCATATTACCTTGGGAAAAGAAATTGAATCCACTAATGGCGATAAGAAACTAAAATGGGACAATAAATGTGACGAAGGCCACATATTAATGAAGATTTCAATTTCTCATGAGTTATGATTCCACCTTCAAGGAATTGGTGAACTAGCTAGGGATTGGGAAAAATTGGAAACTATGTTTGATAAACAAAATGAGATTCAAGGTCACCAAGTTGAAAATTAGTTGGTTTCTTTAAATCCAAGTGTTTTTTCTTGAACTCAAGACTATATATCTGTTGGTTGGATTTTATGACTATGGCCAACACAGAGAGAAATCCCAAACAAGGCACTTAACACAGTCCCCAGTGCGTTTGAAATAGATAACCCGCGCGAGAACAAAGGCCCCGCTGCCTATATGAGTTTTCTCTCAACAAGAGAGTATCACAATTGAATGATATGAGTTCTGAAACATGCTATTAGAACCCTAAATATATAATATAACTAATATGCAATATAAATAAATAAATTATAATGCAAATTTCAATAGTTGAAAACACATCCCCAAGTAGGGTGAGGATGGAAACAATCATCGAGAATGATGAAGGGAGACACGTGGTGGACTTGCATGTCCCCCATGCCAGCAATCCATCAGCCCGATTTTAAAAGATCGTCACTTACATGTGCGGTGAACGGTGGCGGATTCTCGTACTAATTCAGGGACGATTCAGAATGATGAGGTGATGGCTCGGGAGATGGAGTACGAAACAATTGGTTTTATCATTAAGCCTCTAAACAAAGACATCATTAGTGGGTATGCTTTTGTTAGTGGTTTAGTTGGCTCGAGTATGGAAAGCATGCGAAATCAAAGGATAAATATGATGGAGGATTGTAAGAATGACACAAGGCAGCTCTCTTGTAGCCTTTATCATTCTCTGTTGGATTTGAAGTAGCAATGACTTTTTGATAAGCCTGGTTATTTGTTGGTTCTGGGAGTCGGATTGCATTCTTTGGGTCAAGAAAAGCACTCGCAGCACCTGATGGTGCATCTTGCTCAACGAAGGCATCATGCAAACTCTGAATTCTGTTGGGCGCATTCTGGTAAGCTCTACTCCGAAGGTTTTTCGATTCTTGGTTTTAATCCCCTTCTGGCTCCGGCTCTTGTCTACTTTCAGTGGCCTTCGAAGGAGTCCTCCTGCCACTCAATTTCGGAGGGGTCCTTCCTATGGATTGTGGGTAGTCCTAGCATCACTCCTGCACGTTTTTCGCCTCAGCTGCGAGCCCCTTCTCTCCTGCTTTGGCTCCACTCAGATCTGCTCACCATGTCGCTACATAACCGCTCCTGCACTCCCCAGCCTGGCTCCTCATGTCCCCCCAACAGATCTATGAGAAACATTGTCCATTATTCGCGCATGTACAGGAATACGATTCTAAACCCAGTAAAAGAAGAAATTGAACACTCTGAAAATGATGCCAAACTCACCAGAAACTGCATACCTGACCATGAGGTGAGAGAGGAATTCAAAGCCCTAAGCCCTGGCCCGAGATATTCTAGAGGAATAACATCTCTTCATCTGAATACCCTGGGCTGTCTTTGTCAACAAAAGTATGTTCTGGGAAGAGCTTTGGTGGACAGAGGAGAAGCGCATGAAGCCATTCTTTTGAAGCTGGATGAATTATCCAACAACATGCAGCAGATAGCCAATCACCTTGGCATCAAACCGAACAACTTCATCCTTGTGGATGCTGACATCAAGCCAGATATGGGTCGTGTCTTTTATCAGCTTTGTTCACTTTATTTTCTATGAATATTTGCAAACGATTTATAGTAAAGAACTCTCAAACGAAATGGTGTAGCCTGGTTTCATTTAGAGGCAGAAAGTAACTTTGTAATTTTTGAAACTTCAAACCTTGTTTTCCCTATGTAGGGAGGGCTTAGTTACAGCCTCTTTTTTGTAAATCTTTTTGAAGGCAATAGAAGGATCTTTCTTTTTACAAAAAAATTAAAACACACTGATTTAGCAGTTGCTAAAAGACACAAATTTAGCAGTTGCTAAACTGTAGCTTTCAAGCATGAAATTAAACTAAAAATCTAATTTGAAAAACTAACTCTACCTAATATATTTCTATCCTATCCTGCACAAGAGCATGGTTAATATAATTCTGATACATGAAACGTATGATTTAATTACAATTTACTTTAAAAATATTTAAAGTAAATATTTCAAAACGGGTGATTAACACTAATTCAAAGTGCTCATTACATCATACCTAAAACCAATGACTATTCCAAGCAATCAAACACAATAAAATTAATCATTCTAGACAAATAAATGTAAAAATTTAAGTGCAAGAATGAACAAAGATATTGTATTAAAATTCTCTTCAAACAAATAAATAAAAGAACAACAATAATGTAATAGTTGAGAGAGTTTTGAAACAATACTTGACAGCAATTCCTAGTTGCAAATATCTCTAAATAAAAATTAGAAATATGATTGCATGTCCATAAACGGCTCCAAGCTGTCATATAACTATGATATTATGATATAAACTTTTGAGAGATAAGAACTTCAAAAATTCCTTCATTAATTAACACGCCACCAACATAATTTGGGTTTCCCTCTTAAAACGAGTTCAAAGTGATGAATACGCCACCAACATAAGTTGGGTTTCCCTCTTAAAACGAGTTCAAGTGATGAATAGGTTCTCGGATCTCCATTATCATAGTGTTTTAGTTCGGGTAGTTAATTGTGCAAAGGGTTCTCTTTTCCTAGGCGTAAAATTCCCAAAAAAAAATATGAAGCCTTAACATAAACCATGAGTCATAAAATATATATATATAATAAAGCTATTGATAAATGGATTTATGGAGACACTAAAATATTGCTCCATAATATACGATTCTCATGACATCCTAATAAAGAAAAGCTCTTTGAAATTAACAATTACCAATGCAAAAGAATAGCTCTCCTTCTCTTTATACTTTGAAATTATGAATGAAGTCAAAATGGTTTTATTTTTATTTATTTTTTAATATATTTTTCTTTTCTATCCAAAATGTGATAAATGAAAAGAACCATTTACATATATAAACTTAATAAAACATGAGTTGTTATAATAATAAAAGAACCAATGGTATTTTACACATCATGAAATAAAAGCAGACAAATAAGGAGCGTAAAGACTGAAAAATCAAAGAAAGAAAGCCATCAAATCACTTGCCAAAGCAAGGAAGATAAGATGAAGAAAAACAAAAAGCAGATACTTACAAAATTCTAATGGGGTTCCCTTTATTTTGCACAAATAAAGCGGAGTTGTTGGGGTGACAACACTATCTAAATTCAAATCCCTTAAAACCTATTGGCCCCCAACAAGATCTTCTTGATTTTGCAAAATAAAAGGGGCTCCATGTAAATTTTTGTAAATACATCGTTTTTTTTATGACTTTTGATTTGTTTTGATGTTAGGATTATCTATTTTCCTTGATCTTTGATTGTTTCCCTTGATTCTTTCACTTGGTTTTCATGAGACAATGATTTTGATGATGTTTGGCTATGGGATAGTTTGACTCTATTAGTTTTATGGCCACCTTTCTGCGATGATTATGTGTTGATTTGGTTGATTTGCACCATTTTGGTTTCCTAATAATTTTGCAATGCTTGGATAGGTAGGTTTATCTTATGTGACTTGATGGTTCATCTCATTGGTTTTGAGTTTGATTGACTTAATATTTTGACAAATCCTACTAAGTTTTGGTCCTCAATGCATGATTGGATGTTTGGGTCTTTTGGCAGATTGAGATAAATCTCAAAGTTGAAAGACGAGCTTTTGAATTGATATGTTCGCAAAATATAAATTTCTACAAAAACTCTCTCTTTACTTGATATTTCACCTTAAGACAGATATTCTCCAATGAACAAAATGATTTACCCTACAAGATCAAATAAATAATGTAAATAATATATATATAATTCAAAAAAAATCATAAAGATTTATTAGATATATAGTAAAGTTTATTTTTACTTTTTGTAAATACCCTACAAGATCAAATAAATAATGTAAATAATATATATATAATTCAAAAAAAATCATAAAGATTTATTCGATATATATTAAAGTTTATTTTTACTTTTTGTAAATAATAATTTCTTATATATATATAACCAATGATGAATTTTCTTTTAAATTATTAAGGTGAAATCTAGAAAATGCATGTTAATAACTTATTTATTATATTTTTGAAATTTGTTATTCTACCTACCGAGAGGCAGTGTACAATTGTAATCGATATGTGGTCAACCCACTATGACCAAAAAATCATAACAAATCTCCTAAGTTCTACATGGAGATCAACTTCTTTTATTTATTTAAAAAAAAAACAATTTATATGTCATGTAATTAGGTGAAAGGTTTGGGGTGTTATTGCTAGAACGACGACGGCCTTCTTGATTTTAAAAAAACCTTCTTAATTATCTGACATGCACCGCCTCCTCACCACTGTCACTTCCGGCACCATCGCCCCCCGTCGCCATCGTTTTCACGACCTGCACCGCCTTCCTTCTCATCTACAAATTCATATCTGGCTGTCTGCCTGCATTATCGCAGCGCCTTCCTTCTCATCTACAGATTCATTTCTGCCTACCTCTATTATTACAAAAGAAATTGATTTCTTTTTTTGCGCCACCGCCCCCTGCACCGCCGTCCTTCTCATCTACAAATTCATCTTTGAAATTGATTTCTCTTCTCTACACTCTCTACGTTATGCATGAGATATAGGCAATTCAATCAAACAAAGTGTTTTTGTTCATGAGAGAAAAATTCCAGGAAGGAAGGAAGGTGTTGCTATACCTATATATGCTTGGCCTCTGCAGCAAGAGCCAACATAGCTTCCCACCAGCTCCAAGAACCCCACCACTGCCCAACAAGTTGAATCTCACGATGACTATGTTGTTGCACCTGTGGATAGAAAACTCAAAGAAAAGTTGCAGATTATGCAGGGTTTTGACTTATGTTGCACAAATAATATGTTTGAGGAACATACGTTGGCGTAAGAGCTTCTTCCTTGGCTTGAACCTGATCTTCTGCTTCACAATTTTAATAGGAAACCTCTTCCTTTGGTCTTTCCGAACCTCATTTGGGATCTTCAAAGGAACAATTGTATATTGTTTCTGATACATCTCCAGGATGAAACAAGAGCGTGAGGCTTGGCTTATAAGTTCGACCACATATATTTTTGTCATCACAGTTGGGAGATCACAAACAATGTGGCTTTCTGTATGTCAGTGTATTCAGTCGATATATAGATGCTTCTCTTTCTTTCCAGCGCCAGCTAAAACTATTCATTATCCGTGTACCTCACTAAAACTCTCGGTGTTTTTTTCTGGCTTGAACTGAAATTCATGTATTGCAAGTGCCATGGTGTATGCTTGTCCTGTTAGCTGAAGCAATGTGTCATTATTACTAACCATTAGCGGTAAACCATTCCCTTGCCTCAAGAAATCAAAATTCCACTCTGGTTAAATTGTATACCATGCAAATTTCCTACTGTAATATAATAAAACATTCATTTTTCAACCTGGCCAGTTGATTACATGAAATTGACTTGTAAAGATTATCTTGAGAATGTATCTTTAGGTGCAAAGTTATAGTTCTAGATCAACGGGTTTTCGAAGAAGTTTTCAATGTTACATGTTATGTTCCAAAATAGACTTCGGAAAACACTAATCACAAAACAGAAGAATCACGAATTTACAATTTCCTTGATTGTATGTGCATCAATACTAGTACTACATCCTGGTTGCTATAACATGGTAAGCTACACCAGTTATCTAATATACTATACACCGAATCCAAAATTAAAATAGTCAATCCTCGGGTTGAAGACATGAGACTATAAATACAGCACTATAAGTGCATTACACCCACAGCCAAAATTTCGGTGGTAGACAGTTAATTCATCTGTATGTCATCAGTTGTTTTTAGTTATTGTTCTAAAACCATATTAGCTTTCCTGAAGGCGGGGCATTTGTGTATCATGATTCTGGACAAGCTCCAAGCAGCAAAATGACATGTAGTATGCGGCTTAGGATTCCAACCTGATACCAAAATTTTCATACTAAATCATTTTTAGGTCAAGTACTTTGCTTTCAAATGTCAATTTCTCTTTGAAGTTGCTTAAAATAGTTTCTCGAGAGAGGTTTAGTGGCTAGTTTTTTCCAAACCAATTCGCCCCACTCCTGGCCTAGGAAACAAATAAAATTTTGTATAATGCATGGTTACAAAATTTTGAAGGAGTATCAGTAATCACTAAAAGATCCATGAATTTCATACCTCTTGTATCTTTATCAATTTCTTCTATGGAATAGTATCTGTAACTTTGGTCATTTGATACTAAAAAATTCTTTGCCCTCTTCATGTCCCGAGTTTTTTCCTTGGTTATTAATTCTACATTTTTCTTTAGTTTCACCTTAATATCTGATATTTGTTTCACTGCTTCTACCTCTAGCACAATTGCCTCATGTGTTTCCATCTCTTCTGCAGCTATTACGATAGCGAGTTCTACTCTTCCCTTCGTCGTCTCTAGTTTCTTTGAGTATTCAACTCTTGGCATGGGTAATAATCACACATAAATATGAGCCATGAGCCATAGAGGCTATAGCCATCAATGATTCTGTTCATTCTTGAATCGGGAAAACCCTTTGATCCATAGATAATGCAACCAACAACAGGCTTCTTTATCTACAAAATCAAACAAACCCTTTAGCTTTGTTACAAGATATGTCGTACAAAATGCTCTCTCAATTGTATTTTTGCATCCTAATCTACAAAAAGATTACCTACGTTACTTCAACAATTACATGAAATTTATCTTGTTCCAATCAAATTCCAACTCCAATTCCATATTGACAAGATTAGTATACCTTTATCATGGCCATTTTGATGGCATGGTTGTCGGAGGGTGTAATTTTGGCATTGTGAAAATCGAGCTCAACGGATTGAAGGGCTAGCTTCAATATAACCAGCACTCATGGATTCTTCTCACAATAAATTCTTATATAGAAAGTTCCATCCTCAACCTTGCTCACATTTACATAGATTTATACAAAGAGAGCCTGAAAACATGTAATCCACTGCTAGGACGGGGAACAACACGGTTTTCTAGGAAAATGAATCTTTGAGTCAAAAAAACGCACTAGAAAACACTAAACCATATCAATAACAATCAAATGAACATCCTCGAAGCATGGAAGGCACAAGGTTTCAAAGGCATGCATGTACCTGCATGTTGTTTGAAAAGGGGATTCCAATTTCTATTGCAAATCCGCATGGTACAATGTAAACAACTTGGATAGTACGATGTAACGTTGATGTATGTCTGTCATATAGTAGCTGGCAGTGCAATTCATTATAACAGTTGCATTTGTTTTGAAATTTACAAGTGGGCAAAGCAAGTTTTAACCTGGTCCATCGAACAAGGGGCGAGTTCTATAATGGAAAAAATGTGGTCTAAATGCTGGAGCTTGGGGGGCGTGGATGTGATTCTGTGAAGGATCCTGGAGGCGCCATCTGCGTTCTTGTGCTACGAATACATTATGTATTTCTAGCAGGTGCCTTCATTGATCAATTGCATTCTATACCATGAAATGGTTTAGGTTTTCACCATGTAGCATGGCCCATATCATTGGAAACTATGCCACCATGTATTTTTAAAAGTGAATGTATTTTTTAAATGTATATGCAGAATTATAAACCAACATTATTAAATCAAATTTAAATTATATTTTTAATTGTGTATTAAAAAATGACAAAATAACTTACCATATAGTGAATTTTTATTAGCTTTGTTCAAGAAAATCAAGAAAATTTTGTCTCCTTTGGGCTACGTGAGAGAGCTCCATTAGATGAATTAACTATGAAGTATATTTTGGTTTTGGAAATACAATTGATTCCATTTTTTTAAAGGTGTGTAAGTTGTTAGCGTTAGCAATTTTTCCACGTTGGGTTCCCATCTCTATCACCATTAAGGGTATCATCATAGAGTTCATCTTATCCTCTAATCATAGTTAGTCATTCACCATATGTATCATAGTTAGTGGCACGAAAGCAACTTTCTTAATATTTGGGTGAATTAAGAATGGTCGAAATAAGTAAATGCATACACTTAATTTCCTTATTTTACCGAATGAATCCTCAACAAAAGGGAGGCATGGTAAATTGTTTATTTAAAAGGTATAATTATATAACAATGCCAAATCAATTACCTTATGTGTTTTTTTATGAGTTGAACATCTTTCTGGATGCCATAATACTTTGAGAAACCACGTATCTTGCTTGAGAATTACCAATATCAAAGTGAAGCTCCCTTATTTTCTCCATGAATCGTGAAAACTAATTTGGAAATACTAACATGTTCACTCACCCGTCAAGCTGAGAATAATTTGGACGGAGGGTATCTACTACACCAAGAGCATCAAGCCCTTTCCAATCATTGGCCCATACAGTGAACACTTTTCCCGTAGCTCGAAGAGAATCATATTGCTACTGCACTAAACTCTTAAGGATGACCCTTCATTACCAATAATGATATCATCGATGGGTGCGAAATAATGACTTTGGTCTTCGACTTCAGGAGATACGAGTGAAAGTGTTTCACAGCCTTGAAGACTACAAAGGCCATCCCTCGTTGTTTGTAGAAAACTCCTTCCAAATTCCATCCTTTAGTTAGAAAGACTTATATATAAAAAAGTTCAAAGGGTAAACATTCCAAAAGATTTATACAAAGGGTCAAAGGTCATTTTAAAATATAAAGTAGCCAAAACAATAAATGGTCCAAAAGTCCTTTAATAAAACCATAAGGCAAAAACACTTAGGATAAAAATCCATGAAGTAGGATTCATCATAATCAAAGGTACACATAAGTAAGAGTGTCAGAACCAAGTAAGGTAAAGGGCCAAGTGTCAACCAAGAGGGTCACAACAACCCACATACCCACGGGATAAGGTGAACCATAACAAGTGGACAAGCGACTCGTTTAAGACCAACAAGACAAGTAAATATTTCTCTCTCAAGGTACATAGTTTTATATATTTTGTCATCATTGTATAAGGCAAAGGTCCAAATGAATGATACAATCCTTAAGTCCTCAACACTGCTCCTAATGGTTAGGTGCTAGGGACATCATCAAGGGGTGTCCAGTCCCTTGAGAAGCAACCTAGCAATAACCAATTAAGAGAGGGGACGTCATTATCTTCCATTCTTAAATAATGGCTTTCATCCCTAGGATGAGTTTCAGTCTCACACTGAATCATGTTGATCAACCCCTGGACCCTAATCGGGTCCTCCATTCTCTCGGAGAATGGTTCTTAGTACTAAGTTGAGTTTCAATCTCACACTGAAAATTGATCAACTACCTACAGAACTTACTTGGACATCGTGTCTCTAGTCCCAAACCAGAATATGTCTCTGCCTCTATCTATGGATCTATTTGGACATCGCGTCCCTGGACCCAAACCAGAATACCGCACATAGGGGGCCTATCCACATGCTAGGGGCTTTGCCATGGAATCAACCTTCTTAGTCCTAGCCCAAGAACCCCGGGAGACTATTGGGGGCCCTAGGGTACCTTCTAGGGTCTTACTCTACCCTAGTCAACTAACTATGGTACCATCCTCTCTGAGAATGGATCTCGCGGCTCCAATAACTTTAACACTCCCTCTTAGCAAGAGGGACATTCCCAGCACATCAATAACATATTGCGCCCTTACATGGTGATAAATCATCTCGATGTCTATCAACTTGTCATCAAATATAGGGTTTATTGAGAGCTTCAGACAGCTCTCCTCAGCACAAAGCATGATCTCATAGATCCTCTTGGAAGTTATAGTTGACCTCCCCTAATGGCTGAGAATCACTTTCCACATATCATCTTTCCAAATCGGTCGTTTGGCCGACTCTCCATAATGAGAGTGAACTGAATCAGTGGCATGGCTCTCACTGGAGCAAACTCGAAGATTTTCAATGAGATTCTTAATGAGACCAGATTTAGGCTTCTTGGCCTTCTCCCTCTGCTTCTCTACACCAGAAATCCTATAGACTTCCATCCAAGAGTCAGTAGAGGACTGATGGAGTATCACACTTTCATCTTCTGCAACCCCACTTGGTTGTGGACTAAAGAGTACAGTTTGCTCCCTCTTGATCTCTTAAGCTTGACTGGGGTATAAAGATTTAATAACATGTCTCAAGACCTTATAGAGTCCACATTCATGAACTCCAATCACAATGGTTGAGATTATACTTCTACCTTTATCCCATATCAAAACCTTTCCTTCTAAGAAAGTTACAAAGAACCCCTTGTCTTCTAAAACTGCCACTGAAATAACATTCTTATTTAGACCAAGAGCATATAAAATTTCCCCAACATTAATCATCGTACCTGAATTAAGCTGTATGTTGGTTGAACCAACCCATTTAAGGTCAAAGGTACTTCCATCTCCAAGTTCCACTTTCTTGTGGAACTTCTTGACCTCAATAGTTGCCAAGGTCTTCTTGAATCCAGTCATATGCTTGGTGGCTCCACTGTATATACACCAGAAATCTGATAGGTTGGAGATGGAACTTGAAAGTGTTGAAGCCAAGTAATATTCTTTTCCTTGATCTAGATTCTTGGTCTCACCCCTTGACCTCTTTTGTTGAGGTTGCTCTTCTTCTATAGCAACTGAAACATGATGTTTCTTTCTATGTCAATTTTTGTTAGATGATTTTCTACACTCCCATGCATAATGACCAATCTTACTACAGTTATAAAACTTAACCCTTGATTTGAAAGAATCCTTACCTGTAGGTTCCTTACTATTGTCCTTATGTGGTGGGGGATTCTTTCCTTTCGTTGTTTTGATGGCTATAGCTTGATTCTTATCTGGTGGTGGCCCGGATCTACATTGGATCATGCTTTATTCATCTAAACAATCATGCCACAACATTTTGAAGTTTGGTTGAACCTCTCTTCCATTTACTGAAGCCAAGAATGTCTCCCAAGTTGTAGGAAGGCCATTGAACACTATCTACACAAGATCATCATCTTCTACTTTATCTCCAATGGCCATGAGTTGATCTCTTATTTGAGAGATCCTAGAAAACAAGGTTGCAACAGTCTCGTCCTTCTCCATCTTAATTTATCTAAGTTGCTTCTTCAAGGCTCTTCTCTGAGTAGGAGCTTTCTTCTCATAGAGGTTATCTAGAGTATCAAAGAACTCTTTGGTTTTCCTTAAAGGAGCTAACACAGCCATCAGGTTATCTTTAACCGAGTAAAC